>OZ019960.1:578770-639285 GCA_963970385.1 Theonella swinhoei | reverse complement strand
GGTGTTACTCTGCTTGTTCCCACCATACAACATACATATGTCTAACCAGTTCTGTTGCTTGTCTTGCAATTGAATGTGAAAGGATATTTCCTCTGATTATTCTTGGAAAGAGGACATTTTACCTTGCCTGTTTCCTGAGTCCACACAATTGTATGCATTTTTGTCACCCTTCACTTTGTCACTATAAATACACAATGCTTAATTTAGAGACCCTGTGGAAGATGGAGAGGAAGAGGTGGAGGAGGGGGAAGTGAAAAGCAAAAGGGTAAGGAATGTCCTCTAGAAGACAGCCAATATATATCCTTCCTCTGATGTAACCTGTTATGGTTCAAGAAGTATTATAATACCACTTTCAGAAGCAGCAGATCAAAGGGACTAAGATAGACATTGACCTGGGGCTGTCTGCATTTTCAAATGCCAGAAGGTATCCCTCACTTCCCAGTAGAATGTGAATACATCCCAATGATGTCAAAGTATTTACATGTGATCTAAGGCCTGTAGTTGCATGGTTGAACTTGCGGTTTCTGACCTGAGTGAGTTCATCTGTTTAATTATGCATTCCTTTGACATGTGCATGCAAGGAACTGCTGTTAAGTGGAATATGACACTGTGTGTGTGTGTGTGTGTGTGTGTGTGTGTGTGTGTGTGTGTGTGTGTGTGTGTGTGTGTGTGTGTGTGTGTCAGGTACTATGACAATAAAAAGAGTGCTTTTAAGAAGGAGCAGAAAACAATGGCTGCCTCAGAGAAGGTAAGAGTTCATGTCACACCTCCATCAGGGTTTTTAGGGTGGGGGGGGGGGGGGGGGCAAGAGGGACAATTCCCCCCCTGAAACTGGCTTTTTGGCCCCCCTGAGATGGGCTATGATCAATTATTTCCAAGTCACCTCTCAATTTAGAAAGTCCTGAATCCCCCCCTGAAATTTTTTCTAGAAAAATCCCTGTCCATGTTCACATGCTATGTGTACTGCATCTTTCAGGCTCTCAAGTCAGCCGAGAAGAAGACAAAACAGACATTGAAAGATGCGTCCACTATTGCAAAAATTAAGAAAGCCAGAAAGGTCCACTGGTCAGTGTTGTGCTTGTGTGAGCTATGAATAATTCATGATGCTAATACCGACTTGGCAGGTTTGAGAAATTCTTTTGGTTCATTAGTTCCGAGAATTTCCTGGTGATTGGTGGCAGAGACCAGCAGCAGAATGAGATAGTGGTCAAGAGATACCTCAAAGACAGTGAGCTAAGCCCCCCCCCCCCCCCCCCCACACACACACACACACACACACACACAACCTGACTGTTACCTGTGCTAACTGTGCAGGTGACCTCTATGTCCATGCTGATCTTCATGGTGCTCCTAGTGTCATCATCAAGAACCCTCAAGGTATACACTGGGGGTTAGAGTGGGAAGTTCACTGGGAACTCCATTGGTATACACTGGGTTAAGTGTGCATTGTGTAAAGTGAACTCCATTGGTATACACTGGGTTAAGTGTGCATTGTGTAAAGTGAACTCCATTGGTATACACTGGGTTAAGTGTGCATTGGGTAGAAACCTCATTGAAGTTACATAGCATCTAGTAATGAAGGGTCTGCCTAATCTCTAATGGTTGCAGTAACTTCTCATACATATTGTGTGTAGGTGGTCCAGTACCTCCACGGACACTGAACGAGGCTGGCAGTATGGCCGTGTGCTACAGCTCTGCCTGGGAATCCCGTATAGTCACCAGTGCCTGGTGGGTGCATAGCCATCAGGTACGTGTTGCTCTCGTGTGTGTGTGTGTGTGTGTGTGTGTGTGTGTGTGTGTGTGTGTGGTGTGGTGTGTCAATATAATTTGACCTATGACCTTCCATAGGTATCTAAAACGGCTCCTGCAGGGGAGTACCTGACTACCGGAAGTTTTATGGTTCGAGGTGAGAGGGATCAGTGATTACATCATTTGTACTCAGAGTTACATCATGTGCCACAGGAAAGAAGAACTTCCTCCCACCGTGTGACCTGACAATGGGATTTGGGTTCCTCTTCAAGGTGGATGAGACGTGCATTCCTCGACACCTCCACGAGAGGAAGATCAGGAGTGAGGATGACCAGTTATCAGTGGTGAAAGTGGTGACCGTATGTGGGTATGAATGTGTCATAAACCTGTCTATGTTCTTCAGTTGAGTGATACAATAAGTGAACTGACAGTAGTAGAGTCTGTCGATGATGAGGAGGAGCTAGAGGTGGAGGATGATCTTGAACAAGGTCAACAGCTGATCTGCTATGATTGAATGTTTAATGAAGTATTGTGTGGTGTTGTGTGTAGCTGAAGGTGAGGAGGAAGAAGAGGAAGAAGAGGAGGAGTCAATGTTTCCCGACACAATCATTACCCTGGAACATGTTGGTGGAGGAAGGTATGGCCTGTACATTGTGGTGTATTGTTCAACTGTCTAACTCTGCAGGTTTGAGCTGCAGCGAGGCACAAGTGTGGCCTCATCTCGGAGTATTGAGACAGAGAGGGGTCCGTCACCTGGTGAAGGTGGTGCAGTCAAGGAGGATGTGGCAGAGAAGAGACACCAACATCTCTCTGCTAAGCAGCGGAGGTGAGTGGTATATAGTATTCTCTCTGTAAGCTTAGTCTCCACACTTCTGTGATGTGTGTAGAGAGATGAAGAAGCAAGGCAAACAGAATGGTACAGAAGATGCTGACCCAACTCCAACTTCACAGAAGAAAAAAGTAAGTCCATAGTTCCTTTACTTCTTTGTAAGTGTTAGTGATTTTGTATGTGTAGAAACAGCAGCCACTGCCTCAAGCTCAGCCACCTCAAGTTAAGAGAGGCCAAAAGGTATCCATCCCCACGGACCCAATGTAGCAGTGCTGTGCATGTGGAAGTCATCCTGCAGGCAAAGCAGAGGAAGATTCGAGACAAGTACGGAGATCAGGACGAGGAGGAGAGACAGATGAGAATGGACATTCTTGCAGTAAGCCACTGTGGAGTTGCATGTGTACTGCATTGCATGTGTACTGCGCCACCATGCCATGTAGTCTGGAAGACCATCAAAGCAGCAACAGGTAACTGGGAAGAAGGGTCAGAGGACCAAGAAGGATCCCAACCAGTCGACTAACCCTAAACACAAGTACCACCAGAAGTCGAAGGGAAAGAATCAAGGGCAGTCACCAACTGTCACTGAAACCACCCACCACAAGCAAATGCCTCCTGTCTTTGTGGTAGCAAGTTCAGTTGTGGGGAACGATAAAGATGAAATTTCATTGACCCCCACTAAGGAACCAAAGGGGTCTGAAATGATTGTAGAAGATATAGAGGCAGTGGCTGAGATGGAAGAGATGGTAGGAGAGGGAGAAGGAGGAGAGGGAGAGGGAGAAGGAGAGGGGGAGAGAGGGAGGGGGGAAGTGGGAGGAGTTGATAGAGAAGCTGAGGGAGTAGGAGGAGAAGGAAAGTGTGAAAGTAGTGGACAACCTCCTGTGGATGAAGTGGAATCACCTGGTGCTGATGCTGCAGAGGGCAAAGGGACTACTGTTGGAACAGCGATGGAAGAGGCAGCAGAAGTGACAAGACATGAGGTAATAACCTAAAATTGAAAAACAGCTGCCACATTTCTCTAGCTAGTGGTGTATACCTTAGAGTGTGCATAAATCATGTCACCTCACCTTCTGTCATGGTCTGCATAGGACTCAGATGAGGAGGAGAAGAAGGCAATTTTGGCAGATGAAAACATCCAACAACTTGAAGACCAGGACAAGGTAAGAACACAACATCCACAGCCTCTACGACTGAATTTGCATTGTCTCACTTGTGGTGTAGGACCAGGTATCAGTGTTGGACTCCTTCACTGGGTGCCCGGTGCCTGAGGACATCATGCTCTATGCTATTCCAGTGTGTGCTCCATACACTGCTGTCACCAACTACAAGTATGCCTACCATAAAACCGTGCTAGAGTAGCTTACCCAATGTTTTCATTTCAGACATAAAGTGAAGTTGGTTCCTGGGACTAACAAGAGGGGCAAAGGTAATTATTTAGTAGAGAGTGAGTGGTGCATTAGGTGTTGTCTAATTCTGTAGCTGCCAGAGCTGCTCTGCACAGATTCATCCAGTCTAGAGAGTCCTCTGCAAGAGAAAAGGACTTGCTGAAAAGTGTGAAGGTACTGTCTGTCTTTCTACCACTCTGATTTTATTCACTACTTTATTTCTTTTCTACAGGACAATGACTTATCAAGGTACATTCCTGGTAAAGTGAAGATCTCAATACCACAGACACAGACACACAGACATCCACGTAGATAGAACTGTGTTCAAATTTCCCCATAACTAATGTGGTCAAGCAAATGCACCTGCGCGCGCATGCGCTGTGGCTCGCGCGCGCGTTGAGCTCTGAGCATGCATGAGACGGCTGGCTGCAAAGCGTATGGCAAATTCTGTTTTATGTGCGTGTGTAATACACCTGATTCTTCAGTTCACTGCAATTGCAGCTAGTGAAAGCCACTCAGTAACATGGAGGTGAGCTGCCATAGATAAATCATGCAGCTATCGTACATGCAGTGCGAGCTGGAGTGTTTTTCAATTTCAGGTATGGCAGTCTCAGTGATGTATTGCCCTCTTACAAAAACCCAGTGAGGCTTATATTGTACAGTATGCAAGTGGTTTGCAGACTATATGCCATTCTGATACATAGATCCAGCTGGAATGTGTGGGCTGCAGTGACATGACGTGGTCTAGCACTACTTGTCAATTAAGCATAGTGGATAACACAAGGTAAATACATTAATAAGGGGAAGTTAATGTAGAGTATGTTAATTACAAAAAAAATCCAAGTCAATTTACATACTGTTCTGGTGACGCTTGTAGTGGTAAAGGGCCCATTCCTCATCCTTCCTATGTTTATCTTTTATGTTATCAGGGCAAATTTCATAGGATTTTAATTCCCTGGTCTCAGGATCGTAATAATAATACATTTCACGTTTATGGATACACCCAGTGTGGTAAACTTCATTCACATCAATTTTATCGACTTGGCATGTAAAATCCTGCTCCTCTGGGAAATAAAAGGCAAAGTTGAGTGCCTCGTGAGATTCACCGGCATCATAATAGCATGTGGTGAATGATGGGAAGTGGCATTTGTCCTTAATCCTTCCACTACCATCAATAAAACCTTCCACATCAAGTAGATATGGAGCATCTGATGATGTTATTAAATCATAGCAGGAGAGATCATTGTCAGCGTGGGTGCAGACAATGATAACATATGCAATCTCACATTTGTACCGCATTGTGCCACCAACCCTAAGACGAAGATCACGTAAACGACAGCTCCTGGATGATGCATACGACTCCAGAATTTCATCAAAAGGAATTATAAAGGCAGTACTTCCATAAATGCTTTCTGGAGGGTCTCGCAAGTAGTTGGGGGGGTATTTCACTTTTAGATCGGGAATTTTATTCTCAATGTACAGCCCCCACCAGCTGTAGAAGCCAGGAAACACTTCTTCATCGGTAGAGATATGTTCATACATGTACTCATTTGCCTCCTCCACTCCAACAGTTGATTGATCTTCATATTCCATCTCATCTGATTCAGAAGGCTCTACAGGTATATTGCGATAAGATCTTCCAGGATTGCACCCATCATCGGACTTTCCGAACTTTCTTTTGGGTTTGAAACAATTTGTTTGGAATATATTGTGTGCCTCTTTTTTATGAGTGACATGGCAGAGCTTTGATACATTTAGCTTAAGAGGTTTATATTTAGTAGGCGTATCACCCAACGGATGAATAGGGACAAATTCATCGAAACAAACCTCATAATTCTGCTTTTCAGCCATTTCGAAGTAACTGGGGTGGGAAAGGTGCATCTATTAGGATTGTACTACAAGTAACAGTGGCACTGCTCCTGTAACACACATTGCAGTAGTTTGTACTTTACAACCATTACCTTCCTGGTACAGGTTCTGACTGTTTGGAAGCCATCCCACGAGTTTATAGGTTTTGGACTGCTGTTTTCTCAGGAACTGTTACTAGTATCTGGATGGCTACTGGCATTTATATACACTGTGGACTGCTGACTCATTGCCGCGCTTTTTTAATGCACTATCGTGGTTGTTTCAAGGGAATTTCCTGTTTATACTGTAAAAGGGGGTTCCACCGGGACTGGTTGCCAAATTCGCCTCAACCCCTGTGTACACAACTACTATGATTTTAATTGTGTGGTCATTGTGCTTGTTCATGGTTCTAGTTGGCTCTCTATTGGGATATTCCCTATGGTTGAACCACAATGGGGCGTGGAATGACTAAGGTAGCTGTATGTTGAGACAATGAATAATTTACTGCAGTATGTCAGTGTGGTGCAGTAGGCCAGGGATCCACCACATCACAGTGCAAGGAATGTCTGAAAACATTACACAAATGGTAAAAACTATTACTTTTTAATGGACCCTCATACTGTACACTGTGTCCTTGTATCTACAGAGTGTATTGAACGTCCCTCTCAGTAGTAGTCCACACTGCCATGTATGGGGAGTGGAGACAGAACACTTCACCTCTAATGGATCCAGGCAAGATATGTGATGTGTGTGTTCATACATCCCAAGCTATCGTATTCTACATCACAAGCTATCGACCTTTTCCTTACACAGGCAGGTAAACACAGTGCTCTCTTCTGGATCAAACACAGTTAAGCTTCTTGTAGGTTGCAGTGTCTGTATGGGTTGAATGAGGACAGTCCTCACACAGTGAGGTATGATTACATGCCTCTGTGTGCATGTGTGTGTGTTGTTCTGTGTATGAACACATGATGTACATATGCAGAGGGAAGCTCTGACTTACCAGTTCTACTCACTGGGAGAGTCCCCACAGCTTGTGTCACTGACACCATCTGTAGAGCTCAATGTAGCAACACATGGCTTTAACAGGGGAAGTAGGTGTGTGTGTGTGTGTGTGTGTGTGTGTGTGTGTGTGTGTGTGTGTGTGTGTGTGTGTGTGTGTGTGTGTGCGTGCGTGCGTGTGTGTGTGTGTGTGTGTGTATGTGTGTGTGTGTTCTATGACAATAAAAAGAGTGCTTTTAAGGAGCAGAAAACAATGGCTGCCTCAGAGAAGGTAAGAGTTCATGTCACACCTCCATCAGGGTTTTTAGGGGGGGGGGTCAAGAGGGACAATTTTCCCCCCTGAAAGTGGCTTGCCCCCCCTGAGATGGGCTATGATCAATTATTTCCAAGTCACACCCCCTCAATTTAGGAAGTCCTGAATCCCCCCCTGAAATTTTTTCTCCTGTCCATGTTCACATGCTATGTGTACTGCATCTTTCAGGCTCTCAAGTCAGCCGAGAAGAAGACAAAAGACATTGAAAGATGCGTCCACTATTGCAAAAATTAAGAAAGCCAGAAAGGTCCACTGGTCAGTGTTGTGCTCGTGTGAGCTATGATTTATTCATGATGCTAATATTGACTTGGCAGGTTTGAGAAATTCTTTTGGTTCATTAGTTCCGAGAATTTCCTGGTGATTGGTGGCAGGGACCAGCAGCAGAATGAGATAGTGGTCAAGAGATACCTGAAACACAGTGAGCTAAGCCACCCCCCCCCCCCCCCCCCCACACACACACACACACATACACAACCTGTGCTAACTGTGCAGGTGACCTCTATGTCCATGCTGATCTTCATGGTGCTCCTAGTGTCATCATCAAGAACCCTCAAGGTATACACTGGGGGTTAGAGTGGGAAGAGAAGCTGAGGGAGTAGGAGGAGAAGGAAAGTGTGAAAGTAGTGGACAACCTCCTGTGGATGAAGTGGAATCACCTGGTGCTGATGCTGCAGAGGGCAAAGGGACTACTTTTGGAACAGCAATGGAAGAGGCAGCAGAAGTGACAAGACATGAGATACTTAGTAAACTTAAATCTGAAAAATGCCTGCTGTGTCCTGCCCAGTACTGCTGGGTGCTTTCCATCTCGTTTGTCACCACACCTTCTGCATAGGATTCAGATGAGGAGGAGAAGAAGGCAATTTTGGCCGATGAAAACATCCAACAACTTGAAGACCAGGACAAGGCAAGAACACACTAGCCTCTACAATGAGTGCATTTGCACTGTCTCACTTGTGGTGTAGGACCAGGTATCAGTGTTGGACTGCTTCACTGGGTGCCCAGTGCCTGAGGACATCATGCTCTATGCTATTCCAGTGTGTGCTCCATACACTGCTGTCACCAACTACAAGTATGCCTACCATAAAACAGTGCTAGAGTAGCTTACCCAATGTTTTCATTTCAGACATAAAGTGAAGTTGGTTCCTGGGACTAACAAGAGGGGCAAAGGTAATTATTTAGTGGAGAGTGAGTGGTACATTAGGTGTTGTCTAATTCTGTAGCTGCCAGAGCTGCTCTGCACAGATTCATCCAGTCTAGAGAGTCCTCTCCAAGAGAAAAGGACTTGTTGAAAAATGTTAAGGTACTGTCTGTCTTTCTACCACTGATTTTATTCACTACTTTGTTTTCTTTCCTACAGGACAATGACTTGTCAAGGTACATTCCTGGGAAAGTGAAGATCTCAATACCACAGACACAGACACACAGACATCCACGTAGATAGAACTGTGTTCAAATTTCCCCATAACTAATGTGGTCAAGCAAATGCACCTGCGCGCGCGCATGCGCTGTGGCTTGCGCGCGCGTTGAGCTCTGAGCATACATGAGGCGGCTGCAAAGCGTATGGCAAATTCAGTTTTATGTGCGTGTGTAATACACCTGAGTCTTCAGTTCACTGCAATTGCAGCTAGTGAAAGCCACTCAGTAACATGGAGGTGAGCTGCCATAGATAAATGCAACCATCGTACATGCAGTGCGAGGTGGAGTGTTTTTCAATTTCAGGTATGGCAGTCTCAGTGATGTATTGCCCTCTTACAAGAACCCAGTGAGGTTTATATTGTGCAGTATGTAAGTGGTTTGCAGACTATATGCCATTCTGATACATAGATCCAGCTGGAATGTGTGGGCTGCAGTGACATGACGTGGTCCAGCACTACTTGTCAATTTAGCACAATGGATAACACAAGGTAAATACATTAATAAGGGGAAAGTTAATGTAGAGTATGTTAATTACAAAAAAAAACTATTTCATGTCAGTTCACTTATTGTTCTGGTGAAACCAGTAAAGGGCCTGTTCATGTTTCTCCCTATGGTCATCTGTTATGTCATCAGGGCAAAGTTTTCGGGATTTGAATTCCCTGGTGTTAGGATCGTAATAATAATGAATTTCACGCTTATGGATGCACCCAGTGTGATTAACTTCTTTCACATCAATTTTATCAACTTGGCATGTAAAATTTTGCTTCTTGGGGAAATAAAAGGCAAAGTTGAGTGACTCATGGGATTCACTGGCATTATAATAGCGTGTGGTGAATGATGGGAAGTGTTGTTTGTCCTTAATCCTTCCTTCATCATCAATGAAACCTTTCATGTCAAGTAGATCTGGAGCATCTGATGATGTTATTAAATCACAGCGATAGCGAAAGACGTCATTGTCAGCGCGGGTGCAGACAATGACAACATATGCAATCTCACGTTTGTACCGCATTGTACCACCAACCCTAAGACGAAGATCATGTAAATGACAGCTCCTGGATGATGCATACGACTCCAGAATTTCGTCAAAAGGAATTATAAAGGCAGTATTTCCATAAATGCTATCTGGAGGGTCTCGCAAGTAGTTGGGGGGGTTGTAGAGACGAGGAATTTGTTTCTCAATGTACAGCCCCCACCAGCTGTAGAAGCCAGGAAACACTTCATTATCGGTAGAGATATGTTCGTACATGTACTCATTTGCCTTCTCCACTCCAACAGTTTGTTGGTCATCATATTCCATCTCATCTGATTCAGAAGGCTCCGTAGATATATTGCGATAAGACCTTCCAGGATTGGGCCCAATATCGGATTTTCCTAGCTTTTTGTTCGGTTTGAAACAATTTGTTTGGCATATAATTGTTGCCTCTTCTTTATGAGTGACATGGCAGAGCTTTGATATTTCTAACTTAAGATCAGTAGGCATAGCACCCCATGGATGAATAGGAACGAATTCGTCGAAGCAAACTTCATAATTCCTCTTTGGGATATCTTCAGCCTTTTTGAAGTAACTGGGGTGGGAAAAGTGCATCTAAGATTTGGCTACAAGTAATAGTGGCACTACTCCTGTAACACACATTGCAGTACTTTGTACTTTACCTTCCTGGTACAGGTTCTGTCTGTTTGGAAGCCATCCCACGAGTTTATAGTTTTTGGACTGCTGTTTTCTCAGGAACTGTTACTAGTATCTGGATGGCTACTGGCCTTATATACACTGTGGACTGCTGACTCATTTTCGCGCTTTTTAATGCACTATCATGGTTGTTTCAAGGGAATTTACTGTAAAAGGGGGTTCCACCAGGGACTGGTTCCCAAATTCGACTCAACCCCTGTGTAAACAACTACTATGATTTTAATTGTGTGGTCATTGTGCTTGTTCATGGTTCTATATAGTTGGCTCCCTATTGGGATGTCCCCTATGGTTGAACCACAATGGGGTGTACTAGGGTAGCTGTATGTTGAGACAAAATTTACTGCAGTATGTCAGTGTGGTGCAGTAGGCCAGGGATCCACCAGATCACAGTGCAGGGAACGTCTGAAAACACTACACAAATGGTACAAACTAGTACTCTTTTTATGGACCCTCATACTGTACACTGTGTATGCTATATCCTTGTATCTACAGAGTGTATTGAACGTCCCTCTCAGTAGTAGTCCACACTGCCATGTATGGGGAGTGGAGACAGAACACTTCACCTCTAATGGATCCAGGCAAGACATGTGATGTGTGTGTTCATATATCACAAGCTATCAAACTATGTATTCATACATCACAAGCTATCAAGCATACATTACAAGCTATCAACCATTTTCCTTACACAGGCAGGTAAACACAGTGCTCTTTTCTGGATCAAACACAGTTAAGCTTTTTGTAGGTTGCAGTGTCTGTATGGGTTGAACATGGACAGTCCTCGCACAGTGAGGTATGATTACATGCCCCTGTGTGTGTGTGTGTGTGTGTGTGTGTGTGTGTGTGTGTGTGTGTGTGTGTGTGTGTGTGTGTGTGTGTGTGTGTGTGTGTGTGTGTGTGTGTGTGTGTGTGTGTGTGTGTGTGTGTGTGTGTGTGTGTGTGTGTTGTTCTGTGTATGAACACATGATAACATAGATGCATGTGCAAAGGGAGGCTCTGACTTACCAGTTCTACTCACTGGGAGAGTCCCCACAGCTTGTGTCACTGACACCATCAGTAGAGCTCAATGTAGCAACACGTGGCTTTGACAGGGGGAGTAGGTGTGTGTGTGTTGACTATGCTCTGCTAGAGAGTGTCAAGCAGTACTCATATGCAGTGTCTGGGAGTTTGTTGTGGAGGAAGTGGAGAGTTTACCAACTGAAGTGATGGTGGAAGTGGCTGGTAGCGGAGTTCTTGCAGTAGACTGTGGAATCAGGTCTCACACACCACACACAATCATTACTGAACATACATAAATCCCTCACACTATGTAGTCCTCTTCAATTCATTATTATCACAAGACAAGTCAACAACTCCATGCTGACCTCACATACAGAGGTGTGTGTATCCAATGGCCAAATTGTTAGGCTACACACGAGTGCCCATTCCCCATTCTACAGCCTCCCATACCTGATTCCGCTCTAAAGTTAATTCATGTGAGTATGTACGTGGTCAATACAACTCACTTCAAAATCACATGATTTTGATTAACTCTCACACAGGACAATTTGGCATTGGGCATTGCTATTCTTCTGAATGGGTAAAATAGACTGATCAGTACCATGCACATGTGATATGCATATTCATGATGGTTTCAGTGTCAACAGCTACATCACTCACGATGATCTTGCTACACTTCAGCAATTTCAAGTATGACAATGTCGTTATAATAATTCATAGTGAGTTGTGTGTACAGGTGGATGGTGTGACTGGGGAGATTGGTGATGTAGCATTCACAAGCACCACACTGTGTCTGCTACTAGCTGGAGAGATACATGTACTGCCCTACGATAGCTCAGAGATTATTTCTCCATCAGGTTATAATGTGTAACTAAGCCACAGGAGATGTTGTTACATTGTAGTGTTGTATGAGTGTCACATTCCTCTGCAGTCATATTACCAGCTGGTGATCGTCATCTAGCAGGAAGAAGCATACACATTGCAGGGGTAAGCAATAATCAATGGTCTGGTACACTTCAATCTTTCACTCACCATTCCTTCAGGAGACTTATAATATTGTTATTTTGTGGTCAAAGAATGTGAGTCTATATTACAGTACTTGTTCGTGAGCCAGTATAATTTTTTATCTTCATCATTTTAGAATGATGTGATTGTAGTGTCAGAAAATGGAGGAGTGGACTTTGCAACCCTCGCCCTACCCTATAGACCAGTAATGACATGTGCCATCATGAGATGAGGAGAGTATATACTTGGTTCTCTTGCAGGACAAGGTCCACTCTGTCAATATTCACCCCTTTAAGAGGATAGTTTCTATCCTCACTACCTCCTCAAGTTCACTTGTATGTAATAGTCTAATACTGTTTGTTGTTACTTCAATGAAACTGTTATGGGGTCACTCTAGGCACAGTTTGTTATGTATGATCTCAGAAATCAGAGCTGGAATGAAGACACCTTCACCTTTGCATACAGTGGTATGAGATCGTAGCTCTACAGAGAGAGAATTCAAATGGAATTTTGTCCTGTGTAGAAGGTAATTTAACAGCAGTATATGGAGCAGATGGCTTTGGAGACGTGTTCATCTGGGAAGAGACAGCACTCTACTACAGCCCCAATGGAGGTTAGTAGACTTGAGCCTCATGGGTCTCAGGGAGGGGGGTTGTGAGGTGGTACGGTCTGTGCGTCTGTTGTGTATGTATAACAGGTGAGACAGTGAATACATTGGAGGTGTATGCACACAGTGAAGCTACAGAATCTAACAGAGGCGTGGAAGTGTTTGAATGGACCAACGAAGACTACATCAAACAAACAGTGTCCGGTCAGATACACTATGTAACAGAATAATCATGTTTTCATTCATTCATACAGGTAAAGGAGGACAGTTTGCTGTATTGAGCTCTTCGAATAGACTATTCTATGGTACAATAGCTTCTGGCTGGGCAATAGAGGTAAGGAATATGTTATGTGGTGAACTAATACAAAGACCTTTATGCACATCTGGGGCAGATATCTTCTGGGGAACTACCAGGCACTGAAGCAGTTATTTCTTTCAATAGTCTGGCGCAGTTGAGAATCATTGCATTAAGGTCCTTTACATGTTGTTCTCTGTAGCCTTCTACCCTCAATCACGATCTTCTTGCGTACAGCGATGATATTGGAGTCACAGTACGTACCTTGCCTGTCTATTCACTTCTCATGGACTCTCTCTACCCCCCACCTGCTTGCCCAGTATGTCACTAACATTAATACTTGCTGGTACTCATAATCTGTTGCTGTAGTTTTCCCAGTGGATGCATGTCCACCAACAGAGAGTGTTCTACCTCGATAAGAGAGAGAACTTGACTGTAAGTGGGTGTACTCTCTTCACGGGTGCATGGTTTAAATGTGGTGGTGTATCTACATAGTTGTGGGCTGGTGTGATTCCTGCTCAGTGGAAAGGAAATAAAATCTCGGTAATGGTGTGAACCATGTCAAATGAGTGTACCTGTACCTATCCATGGCACAGTTTGCTGTATCAGATCCAGAAAATATCCAGATTACTAGTGACAGTATTGAAGAAGAAACTGCAGTGGCTGGAGTTGTCTTCAGAAACTTGGTTGGTACACACAGTCAACTTGGATATACTGTAGTGTTAATGTCTCTTTGTAGAGCATCAACATCAAACCGTCAAGCTCATTGACCTCAATGGCAAGGTATGTGAGGCCTCTTGAGCACCTTCTGAAGTATTTACAGCTGCTTATATCCAGGACTGCTGTGAAGTTTTCAGCTGCAAACCAAAATCTAGCCTGTCCTAACTCAGCACAACTTGTAAGAAAGGTGTTTCCCACTAGTTCATTCAGAGAGAAGCTTATTACTCTCCAGGTGTCCATGATCTGTATGGAGTGTCCCCCTGGCAGGCACATCCGAGTGAAGGAGTGAGGAGCAACTTGTGGAGTATAGTATCATATTCATAGTTAAGTTGTAATTCCACCCACAGCATACCCAGTAAATGCAGCTCTTCTTATGAAGACTATACCTATACCATTCCAAGGTATTGAACATGTTCGTACTATGATATCCGATAGTAATGTTTTGTAATACATTAGGGAGTACTATGATGAGACATTCAGTAGTGGCAGGTCTAACTCTGACAAGGTGTGAGAAAATTGTGCTTTGTTTTTGCTACTTTCTGTGTGTGTGTGTGTGTGTGTGTGTGTGTGTGTGTGTGTGTGTCAGAGGGTAGACTATGACATGGAGCTCTATGGATGTCCCATTGTGATTCCATACTCACAAGACTTCAGACCAACCATTGAGCTGTATGTAATAGCCATTTCATGACTCAAGTACTATACACAATTTGTGGTGGCTATGGTACATATGTAGGTATGACGACGACGTTCTCCTTGAAGAAGTAGATGCTGACTTTGTTGTGTGGGAGGTTCATGGCAGACATGATTATTCATACACAGCCACTGCCAAGACAGTTAGGAAAAATGATCCATTATGAATACTAATTGTTACATAAATTTTGCAGGCTGGGTGTCTAAAAACACCACAGACATGGAAAGAAATGCTTCAGTTGGACAATAGTCAGCAACTGTCACCATCCACTGAATGGACTTCTGAGGTAGCTACTGTGATATTAGTCCTGTGATTGTCATCCATATCTAATGCAATCTTCGTGCATGAAGTGTTGGGCTATATGTACATGCAGACATATAGATCTTGTTATGAGGAAGGTGGAGAATTAAACCGACGTACAGAGTACCAGATTCTCAACAGCACTGGTGTTTCTTCCCTGCAATGGCCCCAGCGAAATGGAATGTACATATTTGCAGTTACAGTTGTTGCTAGAGATTACAGGTACCGGTGTATATGCAACAGACTCATCTAAGTGAAGAGTTTGCACATTTTCCCCATTCCATTTGCAGTTTTTGTCACTTGACTACTCATTTTGCTGTGAAGGTGTATGGAGCTTCAGGAGCTGCTGTTTTGGGGTACATTCTACTGGTGCTCACCTGCATCATTGGAATGGGAGTACTAATCTTCTCCTATTATGTGTACAGACAGAGAAGGCCAAAGTAAATAAGCTAGGCAACACCCAATCCCCCACGCTCATTGCATCATAGTCTTAGATACAACTACTTATGGTGTGGTAGTTAATATGACTATATGACTATGTGTATTTCTTTCTATGTATTTATTATGTAGCACAAAAGGTGGGCCATTTGTAGGTGTGGTGGCTCTGAGAAGAGCCAGGTTGAGAAAATAAAAATAAAAAGGTGGGCTGTCTAGCCGCCGAATCCGTAGAGAGTGCGGCCTTGTCTCTTGAGGGCATAGACAACGTCCATGGCGGTCACAGTCTTTCTCTTGGCGTGCTCGGTGTAGGTGACAGCATCACGGATGACGTTTTCCAGGAAGGACTTGAGAACACCGCGAGTCTCCTCGTAGATGAGGCCAGAGATACGCTTGACTCCTCCACGACGGGCCAGACGACGGATGGCCGGCTTGGTGATGCCCTGGATGTTGTCCCGAAGGATCTTCCTGTGACGCTTGGCGCCTCCCTTTCCGAGGCCCTTGCCGCCTTTGCCACGACCAGACATGTCGAACTGAGATAAACTTGTAAGCTGAAATTCGAGCTTCAGTTGAAGAATTGGATGATCACTGCAGAGAGCTGTGCTATTTTTGTAAGCAGTTGCGCGCCTTTTTCTGCCGGACCACCGCGTATTTTGCAATGTCGCGCATGCGCAGTAAAGTGATCCTCAATGGTCGATGCAGCACGTACTGAAACGATACAAAAACCCAAAAACAACATAAAAATAGGTCTGAAATAGTTCACTGTCTCCAATACAGGTCACACATGATCTTCCCAATACTCTTCCCAAGTTTTCTGCACCAAACAGATAGCATATCACAATGCATCACTATCAATGGGAGGAGCCCGCACCTGTTGTGGCCAACATTCAGTTTGGAAATGACAGCTTCTCTCTCAGAACTACTGCTACACAACTTATATGCATCCCTTAATCTGGAAGATTTGCAGAACACACACACAGTACATTGAGATTTGTAAGCAAGGACATCCTTACGCAGTGACAGTAGGGTAGTGGTCCAGTATGGCAGCTGCTCTCTCTGCTGAGACTCCAGGTATTTGCATCAGGTGACGGCCAAACATCTCATATGCAGTGAGTGTCTGGAGGAACATAACAACCTACATACACTAGACAGTATACACAACACAGAATCCTAACCTTGTTCTTAACAGAAGCTTCATTGAATGAAATAAACTCTACTGCTAGTGTTGTTGTCTTCCTAGAGATTGCAGCTCTACTGCTGTCAGACTTTACCTCAGAGCACATTGTATCCCACTGAAATGCCTCGATTGTCTTATCCTAATGAAGGGCAATATATCAACATAACCCAACACATGGAGATTTAACTTACAGTATAGTGGTGCTGGAGCTGTCTAGTCAGGAGGGTCAGGTATGCAACTGACTCTCTTATGTCTGTTGTCCTGTGAACTGCAAATTCATCTATAACCTGAGGAGTAATGGCATTACATATTGAGGTGTGCAGTGGAAGACTGTTCATACGTATACAGGTCTACTGCAAGAGCTGTGTATACAGGCTCTGTACAGCTAGTGCTAGTTGTTCAGTGTCTGTAGTACAGGACTAGCCTGAACATTAGAGATGGCCTGTTCAAGGCTTCTGAGGGGAAGTTTGAGATGGAGAGCATCTTTAAACTCCTCCACCAGATACATGGGGTACCTGACTCCACAGTGCTTCAGACGGAACTGAAACGAATGGTGGAAACTAAGCCACATATGAGGAGAGTAGGTATAGCTCACCTTCTGTTCTCTAAACCTGCCATCAATAATGCTGCCAGCTAGATCGTCCATGCGTTTTCTCTCCACTATATACTCCAGCACAGCCTCCCTTGACTTGGGCAGGGTCAGCTTACCTACACACACCATTACACCATACCTTCACAAGTGAGAAAGACAAAGGTGCAGCAGACCTGGTAGAGGTGTTGTTTTCTCCCTAGCAATCCACAGGAAATCTCCAACATTTAGTTTACGCACATCAAACACAACACCTGCAGACATACACAAAGTCCAATAGGCATCATCAGAGTGAGGTAATCAGCGACAGGTACCATTTTTGCTCAACTCTTGTAGCAAAATTCCTCTAAACTGTGAGCTAGACCTGCACAAGAGATGAACAGCATACTAACCACATAAGCCAGTCACTGGTGTAGTCTTACTTTCTACTAGCAGTGGACTCAGCATTGTCTACACACAAAACAACATCAAACTCTCCTATAGTAATGATATTATACATGTATGCTAACAATGTATGCAAAAAATGTATACCTGGTTTAAGTACAAAGAGAGGTCTACCCAAGTCTGCACTAGCAGCCTTTGTATTTGGCTGGGTTACTGTGTGACTGATGCTAGGGGACTGTTTGGTAGTAGGACGAGTGTTTGAGTAGTCTCTGAGGGCATCTTGTCTGCAGGTACTAGTAGTGGTGTGGGATAGGGAGGAAGGGCAAGCTGATGTGGAGTGTAAGGAGACTGTGGCTGGTACAGAGGGTGCTTGTGGGGGAGGTGGAGCAGACTGGAGTTTAGAGATAACGAACTCAGGGAACTCATCTTGGTCTCGTTCCTTACGTGACGACCATCTTGTCACAGTACAATGCCTCGTCTTCTCTTCATCCACTGTTAAATCAACACTCTGAAATTCAACGGAATTATGGTGGGATTCCTTTGTCCTATGTCCAGATTTCTGAAGCCTATGAAGAGCAGCTTGTCCAGCCATCTGTGCTGGAGTCATGGATCCAGTCTTCACCATTTTATTGGGTGGTGTGAGGGACTCCTTCCTCTCCTCCTCTTTTCTCTTTGTTCCTGTGTTGTTGCCCCCTCTACCACCCAGTGGTGTCTCTGCCACACTCCATTGCTGACTGCCCTTCACTAGTGGTGTGGTAGGTCTACCACAGCCTGTGGTGGTGGTACATGCAATTCTGCTGGCCAGAGGTAGGATCTCGACATCACTACTGTCATCACTGTCTGAAAGTGTGATGGGTGCAGAGGCTCCTGCACTGGGAGATAGTAAAACTGGACATTCTGGAGAAGAGGAGGATGCTCTTGGGGTGTGGACAGTGCTGGTTGGAACAGTTGAGTGATAAGAACCACTTTTGGAGCCAGCAATGGTCTCCATGTCATCATCTGAGCTGTTGGCTATGATAGGGTGTGCAAAGAGGAACACAAACAAGAGGGTAACAAATAAAGCTACCTGATCATACACACACCTTGACTCTGGCTCCATTGCACTGAGTGGTGTACAGGTCCCTTTCTGGGTGCAGTGGGTCTATTACTTGAAGGAGATGAGAGGGATCTACTCATTGGTGGTTTCTCCTGGGATGAGCAGCCTCGTGCAGCAGGAGTTGTAGGGGACATAGGAGTCGCAGTGAGTGAGGCCGATGCCCTTAATAACTTCACCACCATGTCCTCTCCTGCATCAGTGAGGCAAAACCTACAGCATGATGTAATCATTATGTAATAGATTCACCAAGTGCATGTGTGTGCTGACTTAGCTGGGCAGCTCCTTTTGTCTACCAGACCCTTCTTGATGAGAGTGGCCATCGAACTCCAGGCAGTGTAGTACTTCCCATCATCTGGCTATTCAACATGCACGAGTAACCACATTACACATACACATACACATACAAGAAATTACGATTGTAAAAGATTTGTCTGAGTATGGTTGAGCCTGAGAAATGAGCTGAGTCTTTGTCAAATATCCTATCCAGTTGGGTTTCTAAAAGAGAGGGAGTGGGGATGAGAGCACCATTTAGATAGTGACATTTCATTCTTCTTCAAAATATACCTGCTGTGCCAGATGGAGAGCGAGTATGAGTGCATATGGTCCTGAACGGTAGCCAGGAACATATTCAACTTGTGGGGAGCGTTTCTTCTATAGAAACACAGGTAGATTGTCACACAATGCAATATTACTGACATACACTCCTCACCTTTCCCTTTTTGGTTGTGTTAATGTCACATTCATCCTCATCCACAATGCAATGAGGATTGTCCAACTTGGGTTTCTTCCTAGTGGTAGTTGTACATGGAGAGCCTTCACCATCTGCCGTAGTAACATCACAGATTGCAATAAAGAAGGCAATTGATTGTAGAATATTACTTTCATTGGCTCTGTGCTCTAACAACTTCTTGTCTAATTTCTTAGCCAGTTTTTCACCTACAGAGAAAGCACATTAAGGACTGCATTTAAATTTTTGGCCACTCATAGTATCATGTACTGTCAATGAGTTGTGTACATCTGCATTAGAGTGTATGTACCAATGTGATCCAAGATCTTGGCTTCCTGACCACTCACTAGAGGCAGGGGATACTTCTTGAGCGAGTTCAGAGCCTGTAACGCGCATCACAGTATGCCAAAAGCAAATAGTTCTAGCTAATAGTTCCACCTTTGTATAAGCATATTGAACTTTTGAGCCTTCTTCCCTAGCCTGGTCCCTCCATTCCTCCACCCACTTCACGAATAGAGGGTTGGGGCACGCGCTGGCCGGTCGTCTCTTCCTACGGACTTCTCTCTCCATGGCTCCAGAGCTAGAGACTAGAGTACGAGTTCGCAATTCGCGCGCGAAAAATCTACCAATCCAATCGCTTGCATTTAGCGGGAAATCCAACTCAAACCCTACCCACGTGGTGTTTGTTTACAAGATGGCAACTGTCCTCCCAACTTGCAGAAAGGGACAGGAATCGATGGTTCACTCCCTCTACTATTCCCAGCGTGGTGCAGTAGGGCCCTTTCTTTCTCACGTATATCAGGCACCGCTGAAAAACTGTCTAAAGCAACGCTTCGTTGAGAACGCAGCAACATGGAGAGTTCACAAAACGCTGTCTCCCTTCACAAGGCGCGTGACTGTCATAGAATGGCACCCTACCTACCACAACACGGTCGCCTTTGCTTCCCACGGAGGAGATATCCAGCTGTGGAACTACGACGATTCCTCACGTGATCTCAACATTCGGGGGCTGGGCTACGGTTACGGGTGCATAACAGCCATGAAATTTCACCCCGAGAACCCCAGGTACATGTACACCACTTCTGTGGACGGACGTTTCTGCCTGCAAGATTTTGAGGGTCGACAATCCAGTGTGTTCCTTGACACACAGGACATATCTTACTGGTGGTGTAGTGTGGATGTCTGCAGGCCATACAATGTCCTCTTTGTGGGCGGTAACACTGGTAAAGGAGTTATTTTAGATTCCTCAGGAGAGGTAGTGTGTGAGTATATGAAGTTTCACAGAGGCAAGATTAAGTATTGTCAGTTCTGCCCCACTAGGAATTGGTTACTTGCTACAGCGTCTGTGGATCATACAGTTGATATTTGGGACATTCGCATGCTTCGATCACACTCTGGGAAATTGTTTAATCGAGTAGAACCCATCTCCACCTTGGAGCATGGTGCACCCATCAATTCGGCGATTTTCGATCCTCATTTTGGCAGTAGACTTCTTACCACAGCTCAAAATAGTGAACTTCGTGTCTACGATGCTAGCACCAATTGGGAGACACCTACTACCATAATAGTCCACCCTCACAGGCATTACCAGCACATGACTGACATAGTAGCCACGTGGCACCCAATACACGATGGACTCTGTGTGATAGGCCGATATCCAGGAAAGGAAGACTCAGATCAAAGTCGCTGTGTTGACCTGATTGATGTGGTGCGTGGTAAATGTGTGAGTAGCTTTTATAGCCCCACTCTCAAGGGTGTGATTGTTCTCAACAAATTCAGCAAGTGTGGAAGTTGCCTGGCGTCTGGTATGGGGTACCATTGTCTGTTGTGGGAGCCTGAGGAAGAGGTGATGCGTCAGGTGAGGAAAAGCTGTAGTCAACCTCAATGGCATGGTGAGCAGAAACAGTCAAGGAGGAGCAAGAAGAGAAGACGAGAGAGTGGTGATAAAGCCAAGAAGTTGAATGAACATATTGTTTCCAAGCGAAAAAAGAAACTCTAGTACAGTAGATTTAGTTTTTCAATTTCTGCATGGCGTTCAGCTCCATTTATATTACGTATTATCTCGTTCGAAGTTTTGAAAAACTGAACAGCTCTTTCCGCCTCTACCTCTTAATACTTTCGTGTCGGCAGATAGACCTGTTTGAATAGCCCGCTTGTCCATCCCATTGTATACGTGTATTCCAATTATTGCGCTCGGATCTTCCTGTTACCGACCCGTCTCGCAGTATATAGAGCTAGCTGTACGTAAGCTTGAGCAAAGAAATCACTATTTACATTTATGTGCTTTCTCTATTAATGTCAGTTAGTGAGTCATGAATGATATCTCCTCCCATATCATTTCTCTTGCTACTCCATTGAGCACCCTACAAGCCAATGAGGCCTTCAATGGACTTTCCCCCAAAGAAAAGCTCTACTGACTCGTGCAGCATGGGAGGGTGGCCCAATATGTCTCTTGCAAACTTCCCCCGAATCCGTCCCCATCTTTCTGCTACTGAAGGAACTCTTTGCCCGCCAGAGTCCCGCCTCGCTTCAAACCGCCGTGGAGAGCACAGTGTCGAAGGATGAATTTCAAGCGCTCATGCTCTATACAGCTGGTGTGTTCACCAACATGGGGAATTATAAAGGGTTTGGGGACACAAAGTTCATCCCAGGGATTGAAAGGGTGAGTTGTACACTTGTATCCACTCGTCTTTTTTATGCCCAAGTTCTAATGTTTACCCTCTAATTTTTTGCTAACTTGTATTTCAGGACAAGCTTGAGGCTGTCCTACAGGCCAGCATACTCTCCCAGGAGGACCCTGACCTGGTGTCTAGACTATGGAGTGCCTGTTCATCTGCCATGTACTCACTCCAACCTGAGGAGAAACAGCTGGGATTAGGGGACGAGGTTGGTAGGACATGAACCCATCAGAACACTGGCTGTCAGTTTAAAACGCAATGTAATCAGGACACCTTGTAATATGGATGTGAAATGGAACACATTTCATACCACACTCCTCCCCCCCCTAAAATCAGGACACCACTCACTGGGTGTCCTCATTAGAACCATTCCACTGAAGTCCTCCACTTTACACATGCCCCCAACCATTGGATCACATTAGTTCACTGACAGATATTTGCATCACATAAAGTTAACTGCTTGCCACTGTAGGGCATTTCTACCTACTACTCTGCTAACTGTACAAGAGAAGATGCCGAACTAGTGCAGGGATTTCTTAAGGAGAAGGTTAATTGTCCATACATGTACATGTTCAATAGCATATGTGTTCAATTGCAAGGATTTGCACATGAGGTGGTGCTGAGGGTTCTGCATTTTAGTGCATTCATTTTCTCTTCTTTCTTACTGCTCCTACACTCAATCCTACACTCCTCTGCCACAAGAGATCCAGTGGCTCAGTGGTAAGAGTGTCTGACTAGTAATCAGAAGGTCCTGGGTTCAAATCCCAGCTGGATCCTGAGTTTTTTTCAGGATCATTTAATAATGACTTGGCAGTGATGTTGGTTGATAGTGTTTCCATCATTTAGGCTATTACTCTTGATTACTTTACATGTGTTATGTCACCATTTCCCATCTGTAATGACTTGCGTGTACAGCTTTAAGAGTGCAATATTTATACAGGGTTTGGAGGCATACAATACTCGTGTCTTTAAAACAGTTGGAGATGGAGAAAAGATGAAGTATGAGCTTCGGTTTGCATCTTCTGCTGTGACTGGTAATGGATAAATATGGACACAGTTTTGAGTATATAAATGACTCTTCTCTCATTGACTTGCAGCTGCCCCTCTTGGTCCAGACGACGATGTGGCACCTTTATTGGGTGACCACACCTATAACTCTGCCCATATTGTCGTGAGTCGTGGAGACTATGCTCCTCTGATGGAAAAGGTTGTGAAGAACCTGGAACAGGCTAAGGTACCCTCACCAACACACACCAGCAAAAGTACATGTTTTCAAGGCTGGGCACCCAGGGTCCTTCCTCTCTCTATGTTGTCTGTATAAATATCTTCGTGTGGTTTTGTGTATGTATGTTTTTGTATGGTGTATGTATATACTTGGTGAGTTTGGTTTGAGTGTTTTTGTTTTCTCTTCTTGTTAACCCTCGGCACACATGTGCAGCGAGGGTTACTGTAGTTGGGTCAGTGTGTGTGTGTGTGTGTGTGTGTGTGTGTGTGTGTGTGTGTGTGTGTGTGTGTGTGTGTGTGTGTGTGTGTGTGTGTGTGTGTGTCCCCGTTAATCAACAACTCACTCACCTCTGGAGCATCTGTTTGTCCTGAAAACGATACCATGTACTCAACGGGCAACAAAGGTCAAAAAATTTGTGGGGATTTCTCTGAAACCGCTCTGTTGCAGAGATACACCATTTCCTGCATTGTAGGCTATCCGTGCAGTCGGCCATTTTGGAAACCACGCATGTGCATTATTAGCATTTCAATAGCATGTGTGTTCAATTACAAGGATTCATACATGCGGTGGCGCCGAGGGTTCTGCACTTTAGTGCATTCATTTTCTCTTCTTTCTTACTGATCTTTAGCTAGGATGCTATACACATGTTTTTCCATGTATCATTCCTTGTCCATTTCAATGTGCTTATAACAACAAGTAGAACCATTAGAGAAGAGGTTGCGTGTACAGAAGGTGTGTTGGAGGTTTCCCATACTTGTTTCTTCTGTAGGAATCATGCTCCTTATCTTTTAGTGAGCTTTTCTCCTCTTTCCCTAATGGACCCTCTCCCCTTGCTTGTGAGCGTGCCCCCAGCAGTTTCATTGTTCGTGGTTTGGTGGTCACCAGTGGCATACAGTCCTACTAACTCTGTGCTCACTGATGTCTAACTGATGTTAGTTGCTTTTCACTGCTTTTTGACCACTACAAGTTGGAATGCCGCAAAATATGCCATTAACCTCCTCATTTTTATTGTAACATCTCTACCTGCTGTTAGTTGCTTTGTACAAGTTGCAAAATCTGTATAATTGACCACCTCGTATGTATCAAGGATTTTTCTGGAAATAAATGTTAAGGGGGGGGAACTCAGGACTTCCTAAAATTGAGGGGTGTGTCTTGGAAATATAATTATTTTTTTGAATTGATCATAGCCCATCTCAGGAGGGGCAAAGCCACGCCGGTGAATTGCCCCCCTAAAAACACCTGTGTATCATTTCTCTATCTCTCTATCTCGTTGCCACATGCAGTTACATGTTGCCAATTCCGAGGAACTCTCTATGCTAGAAGGTTACATCAACAGTTTCCAAACTGGCTCCCTTGCACAGCACAAACAGGGCTCCCGACACTGGATACGCAACAAAGGGCCTATAGTTGAAACGTGAGTCCTCCTGTGAGTATTGCAGTGAATAGTCACTCTGGTTTGGGACATTATTGTGTGCAGGTATATCGGATTTATTGAGAGCTACAGGGATCCCTTTGGTGTGAGAGGAGAGTTTGAAGGTGAGGGAGGGAGGAAGGGAGGGAGGGAGGGAGAGAGGGAGGGTGGGAAGGAGGGAGGAGAGAAGGAGGGCAAAGGGAGAGGAAGGGGAGGGGTGAAGCCCACATCTACATGTAGTTGTAGGTGTAAAGTATACTGTAGTTCACTTGACACTCTATTAAACCAACCTTACACCCCCTCATACTTCTCATCTGATTAATGACCAGGGTTTGTGGCTGTGGTGAACAAGGCAGCGAGTGCAAAGTTGCAACAGTTGGTCGAATCTGCTGAGAATCTGGTGACTCAGCTCCCGTGGCCAGAGACATTTGAGAAGGACCAATTTCTACGTCCCGACTTCACCTCCCTCGATATAGTGTCCTTTGCCGGCAGTGGAGTCCCTGCCGGTATCAATATCCCAAACTGTGAGATAACACGTTACTCTCTTGGGAGTATGTGGTAGTGATGTAATGGTATGTAGAGTGGCAGCTGCTTGGCTATTGTGATGAGATACAGACTGCTGGTTCATATGCTCTGCACTTTCTGTGTGAATGATGTTGGGTTTATGTAGTGGAGTGTGTGTAGTTCTGGTACCGAAATGCTAATTTTCTTCTTGAAATGCTGTCATTGATGTATCATTTGACAGATGATGAAATTCGTCAAAATGAAGGTTTTAAGAACGTGTCCTTAGGAAATGTGTTGCAGGCTGCATATCAAGACAAAAGAGTTTCCTTCCTTTCTCCCGATGATCAGGTCACTACATACATGTACCATGAGGGAGGGTTGAATACTGATCATTGTGGCTGGGTTACACTGCATGTATGTATCTCTGTATGTGGGAGTGATAGAGGTGGGATGCAATATATTTGTGTGTGTATAGGATCTCTTTATATCTCTGCGTGGACCAGCCTTTGAGGTGCAAGTTGGACTTCATGAGTTGTTGGGTCATGGCTCCGGAAAATTGTTCAGAATTGTAAGGAGTAACAATCTCTTCTAGTTGTCCAGTGTGTCATGATCGCTTTGGTTTAGGACGAGAGTGGTGCCTTTAATTTTGATACTGAGGCTGTGAAGAATCCACTGACAGGTGAAAAGGTAAGTGTATATGAAGTTTAATTGCTGTGTGTGTGTGTGTGTGTGTGTGTGTGTGTGTGTGTGTGTGTGTGTGTGTGTGTGTGTGTGTGTGTGTGTGTGTGTGTGTGTGTGTGTGTGTGTGAGTGTGTGAGTGGAGGTGGTGTGTATGTATCTCCCCTGTCAGATCAAGTCTTGGTACACTCCTGGTGAGACGTGGGACACCAGGTTTCGCTCACTGGCCTCCTCCTATGAGGAATGTCGAGCGGAGTGTGTTGGACTCTACCTCTGCCTCAATAGAGATGTACTCAGGTAAAGCACCCCCTTATGGAAAATTTGAAGGGAGGGGAGCACAAGGTCTTCTCTTGTTGACACCTCTGGTGCCCTTATTGGGTCCTTAGGGACTGTGTTGATAGCCTTCCTGTCCCTCCCTTAACTAGCTGCCTTGGCTTTGATAGTGACTCTCACTGCCTTGTGTGGGTGGGTCTGTGGCTTGTTGGCATTTCTTGATTGTAACCCAACTCCGGACTGGGTAGTTGATTTTAAGGGAACGTACAATATATTGAAGCTAGCACAAGACTTCAAACACCAGTTACACAAGCTGATATTCCAACTACATTTCTTTTTTTCTTTGTAGTATTTTTGGTTATGAGGGTAGTGTTGCGGAGGACATACTGTACGTTAACTGGCTCAACCTTGTCAGAGCTGGCGTCCTAGCACTGGAGTTCTACAACCCACTTACCAAGAAATGGGGTCAGGTATGCACTCCAATTATTTTCAACCTTACTGACTGGAATGTAATATTTCTATGGGGACAGGGATACCGTTTCAATTATTTTCAACCCAACTTGTTATGACTGGAATGTAATATTTCTATGGGGACAGGGATACCATTTCAATTATTTTCGACTCTACTTGTTATGACTGGAAAGTAATACGTGGCCTCATTCTCCCAATATTTCTCTGATTTAATGTTTGTGTAGGCTCACATGCAGGCTCGCTATGTAATCTTACGTGTACTCCTGGAGGGAGGGGGAGGACTTGTGAGTGTGGATAAGATACAAGTAGGACGTGGACTATATGGCTGGCAAGATATTCTGGTAAAGCTAGATCGAAGTCTTATTGAGACTCGTGGAAAGAATGTGATTAGGGACTTTCTCACTAAGTTACAGGTAAGGTCATTTATAGAGACTACCACTGTATTTAGCTTGGGAATGGGGCTACACTGTATCATTCTGTAAAGGATTCCTCTAGTGTTCCATAAATAATGCAGTGTGTGACCACTAAGTGACTGAGGTCAGGCAAAGTGTGCACACTGTACTAACCAGATGGTGTGCACACACACACACACACACACACACACACACACACACACACACACACACACACACACACACACACACACACACACACACACACACACACACACACACACACACACACACACACACACACACAGAGTATGTTAACACCATTTTATACTGGACCACAATAAATACCTAAAAAGATCCACTCTTATCACTACCATGGTGACTAGGTGTACAAATCAACTGGAGATTGTGAGGCAGGCTGCTCTCTGTATGAGAGCTATTCAACAGTGAGTGAGGAGGATGGAGGATGGCTGAGTCTGAGGGAGATTGTGCTGGCCAGAAGGATGCCTCGCAGAATGCTAGTTCAACCACTCCCACAGCTGGATAAAGGTAGTGACTTACACACAGAAATGTGTTACAGGATGCTGAACGAGCATTTGTGTTTTGCATTACAGATGGCAGTGTTAGTCTAAAGCAATTTGAGGCCTCTGTAGATGGTCTCCTTCAGCAATATCTGCAGTGCTACAGTGGTTATGATGCCCAGTTAGAAGCATTCTGGGAACAAAACCGACACTTTTGGGAGAAAAAGTAACTAACTTCTGAACTACACCACCACATGTTTTTGAACATGTACTTACATGTATATACGTAAAGTGCACAAATCAATTGGCCGTTGCGTGCGTCTGAATTATGCGCATGCGCACTTCATGCAGTTCTGCAGAAGTACGTTTGCTATAAAGTTTTGCAGACACTTGAGATAGACAATATACTGTTGGTTGGTGTTATCATGTACGTGCGTACGCTGAAGCAGTGCAATGGCAGAAAGCCATGGAGCTGGATGTGCTTTTCTGTGCTTTGCCTCATTCCTATCTGCTGCTCATCACCGGCCGATCCTACTTGCAGACAACCGTGCGAGAATGTCGACTGTGGCCCAGAGCCGGACAACTGTCCGCACGGGAACTTCACGAGATGCGAGGGCTGCTGCATTGCTTGTGCAAATGGACCGCATGATCTTTGCAATCCGTACAGCATATTGGTAGGGCCGTGCGGGGAGGGCATGGATTGCATTGGGCTCATTCCAGGCATTCGACCTGGGACCTGCCAGTGGTCTACTCCCCAGCCACCTAGTGGTAAGCCTGTCTGCAGTCGGTAAAATGCAGCTGTCATTCCAGCCTGCCATGTGCATAAGTACATAGGAATTGTTCTGCGGCTGGATATACTTAGTAGTGCAAATACCGTACGTTGTATCAGCGTTACGAAAGCCATATACTAAATTGCCTTTAGGAGTCTGGGTCCGTTGTACATGATTAGAAGTTACGAGGAATTATCAGAGCGTCCGTGCGTGCGTTTCGTACGCAGCGTGCAGTACTTGTGCATGCATTGGTATTGCGACAGATACATATGCAAGAGTGCATGATAACATCCCTCGATTAGTATAGAATAAATACCAGTGCTGAAGAAGTTCACACCATGCATATGTTACAGTGTAGGTGTAAAAATGGCGGTTATATAGCAATATTGTGTAGTAACAGTCAAATTTGCCATTGCAGACCCAACCCCTAGCCCAAGCCCAAGCCCAAGTTCCCCAGCTACACCCATGGAGAATTCCACGGGTAATGATATTGTGTGTCTACATTCAGAATTTGGAGCTTTTTTTTAATTACAGAGACAAATGAAACGAGTGGGACGCCACCTTCGGAGCCTGTCAACCCAACGGAGGGGTCCACAGGTGATGATGACATGGCTGTGACCTGCAGACCAGCATGCTCAGTGGAATTCTGCTCTGAGAAAGAAACTAAGAAAAGGAGGATATGCTCTGCAGCTGGGTATGATCACGTTTGTTTGGGAGATTCTCGGAGCGGCTGTGGGAATGTGTGCATGTAGTTCCAAAGGAGGTTAAAATGTTGAATCTGAAGTGGTTAGAAGTTCATTCAGTGGTTCAAATATGTGCTGTGTGGAATACTTAGTCCAGGTGTGACAAGATTTCTTGCGTTCCTTGTGTTCATGTTTTTAATCGTAGGAGACATGATTCTTAGTATCAGAACACCGTAGCATAAGTGATGATAATATTCAAGAGCATCAACCACTCACCCACAACCATGGGCAGGGCCACACATTACATGTACATATCTGTTCCTCTCCTCATTAGAGGTCAGGTCTAGTTAGTGTACTTGCAGTTATTCCCAACTTTTGTTTGCACACACACACACACACACTCATGCAGTCTTTCTCCTGTCGTGCCTGAAAGAAACAAGTGCCAGCATACTACTTGCCGAGCATGTTTCTTGCTTCGTGATCCTGACTGCAGTGACTTCATCTGCCCAGACCCACCCAACAAGGACTGCCTTCGAAGATTCTACGAGTGTATCCGAGACTTCTACTTTGGGCCAATGGCTACTGCCAATCTATTAGTAAGTATATCTTTAATCACAGCTGGAAATATTATTGGTATATGAGTTTTGAAAGTGAAGAAGAGGGAAGGAGTGTCCACAACTCTGAAACGGACCCCTCATAAAAGGGAATGTGGTTTTTGCCTGGGAGTTGTGGCTCAGTGGGTAGTATAACTGCATCCCATTCATTATTAGACAAGAGTGTGACTCCTGAAAGAGGTTTCCTGTTCTCATTCCTTTCATATGCACACCTTGTTCTACATGTGTAGTCACAGCTATTGGGATGCATCATTTGCACAAAAGAATCACACCAAGCCAGCGCGCACACACAAGCCACTGATATTCACCTAAATATCGGTTATGCGCAGTTGTGTAACTGGTGTTTAGAACTGGTCCACCACGATCTATTGAAGCATTCTAACCATTGTTATCCTCTCTCCTAGCACCTCCCTCCCTCCCTCTCATTCTCTGTCAATTAGTGTGTGATCAAATGTTGCAATATCAGCTAATTGCATAGGCCAAAACATAGCAACACATCAAAATATCTTGTGCTGTAGGCTCTGCCAATGCTGTGGAAGTTACATGCTTGGGCGCACACTCCACTAGCTTTTATTGTTTCGTTAATTGTCATGTAGTTTTTAGTTATCGTTAATTATCTGTAGTTTTTACAATTATCGTGATGGTCCTGTAGTTTTACTGTTATCGGGATTGTCATGTGATTTCCATTAGGGAGTAGTGGTATTGTGAACTGACACTGTGGCTTGTTGGTTTAGATGGGAAACCAATGCACTATGTAAACCTCTCCACATTCTCTACATGAAATGATACCTAGCTCTTGTGAAAGTCATGCCCCTCTGGTCAACTCTCATCTCCTATCCTCCTCCTCTTCCACCCCCCACAGAAACTAGAAGACCCAGCGGCGTTGACTACTTCGGGACGAATTGCGTGCCATGTCCCAGGGACTGGGACTGGTGGAGGCAGCCAAGGGGCATTTGATGGACAAGGCAGTACCTCGTCTACGAATGAGCCATGACCTCTTAGGTCGTCCATCCCCTTTTCATTGCGATTCACCCCTGTACCTCCCCTCCCCTCAAACTTGCTGTTGCTGACTCTATACATCTGGCATTAGATATGTGTAACAATAGTTGGCTACTCACGTAAACTTTCCTATTTTACCAGACACTGTTGGTTACTCCAATCTCTGGCCATTGTATGTATGCCATGTACTCAATAACTCAATACAATTTACAATCAGATTATTTTCATTTCAGTTTAGTTGTTGATCAGAAAATCATGTCCTCCTTTTCTGTTATTTTCACAACTGCAACTCGTGCTGTGTACTATATTTGATCCATTACCAATGTATAATCCATGTAAGTAAAGTTGATTCTAATCATTTGATGCTGCAATATCTGACTAAATTCAACATTAATTGCTTGCAGTGAGATAACAGAAAGAGCATCTACAATGCACACACCAGCCATATGGGGTACTGTGAATAAGAATGACAAGAGTGACTATTTACAGAGCTATATAGGAGATACAGCTGGTTGTGTAGGGTGTGTGTGCAATGGTACAAACATTAAATGATTGCAAACTGCTCATAAAGAAGCTGTCTGACTTTGTAATACTCCTCACACACAGTTCCCTCCAGACATATCTTCCCACCATCTCCCTGAGGGAATTCAAAGGGTTAAGGCTCCATATGGGGGGTAGTCTTGTACCCAGACCCCACCCCTCGAAGGGAAGGGTCTGGTGACATTCGAGCGTTTTCTTGGTTGTGCTGTGTCAGCAGTCACATGACATTGATCACGTGCTTGCATCATTTGTTACTACACTCCCGCTCTCATGAACGGTCGATAAGTGCATTCATAATTGCTATAAGTTGCCAAAGCCTATGCTCATACGTAAGAGTTGCTAAAGGTTACCTGTGTCTTCATTGTCAGGCTGGAGCAGTTAGATCATGTGATCAATGTCACGTGCTGCTGACACAGCACAACCAAGAAAATGCTTGAATGTCACCAGACCCTTCCCTTCGAGGGGTGGGGTCTGGGCACGAGACTATATGGGGGGAATTCAAAGGGTTAAGGCACCATATAGGGGGAATTTAAATATAGTGGGGATGGGACAAAAGAAAGTGTCCTGATTTCAGGGGTTAAATTGTAGCATTTGGGACAGCAATAATTAATCAGGTATCCTAATTAGAGGGGTTCCACACGCACTGTACTTACCTTTCTGACGGCCACACGCTTATTACACACTAAAACTCCCCCAGAGAATTCAGCCTGCGGTGGTGGAAGTTACAGAAGCACTCACTTACACAAGAGTTGGGGGTTGCGGTTTGATAAACACTTCAGATAAGAGGCTAAGCACTTAACTCAAGCGTGCTGCTAATCATACTTTGCACCCCTAACAATCAGGTATTATCATTTACCCAATCAGTTGCACATGTACTGTGGGCATCCACTGGTGTGTGTGTGGACATAATATGTGTTGGGGATCACTTGTCATGCACACATTTTAGAACAGAGTACACACCTGTAATCCTGCTTTGTTGAGCACTTGTTTGAAGTCAGCAAGACGAGGTGGGTTTATAAAGACCGAACAATGACCTAGTACCTGCAAAGGGTACAATTAGACCTGCATCCTCTATGATGTACTGCTCACCTGGTGGTTGGGCAAGGCATCGAGTACAGGAATCGTCGTACCCTGGACTCCCTCCTTTTTCACTGTGTCTGCAGTGGTGTCTGGTTGTGCCGAGCTGAAGTGTACATTGCCATCCACCCAGGCCAACTCTGAGTCTCTGGCCTGACTGAAACTGACAGAGTTCATGAGAGTGTCGGTCAGCTTGACCTGATGAGGGGAATGATCGATGAGAGGAGGTTAGTTTGAGAGAAAGACCAGGGAAAGGAGGGAGGGGAAGAGAGAGGGAAGGAGAGGGAGGGGAGAGAGGAAGAGAGAGGGAAGGAGGGGGAGGGGAGAGAGGAGAGGGAGGGGAGAGAGGAAGAGAGAGGGAAGGAGGGGGAGGGGAGAGAGGAGAGAGAGGGAAGGAGAGGGAGGGGAGAGAGGAAGAGAGAGAAGCACCAGGGAAAGGAGGGAGGGGAAGAGAGAGGGAAGGAGAGGGAGGGGAGAGAGGAAGAGAGAGGGAAGGAGGGGGAGGGAAGAGAGGAGAGAGAGGGAAGGAGAGGGAGGGGAGAGAGGAAGAGACGAATAATGCACACAGACCACAAGACACAGATAACAGAGAAAAACACAAAAGGACCACAAAGAGAGGACCACCACCTGAGGAGACATGATTCCCCATAAGTGGTGGGAGAGTTATCATAAATTATTGAGAACTGACACACAACCTTAATGAGAAGCACCACACATCACACTCTGTAGTGCCACTCACTGACCCTCTGATATTGCATGAAGACTTACATAGCAGGGTTTAATCCAAGGGGGGGGGGCACAGGGGGTAAATGCCCCCCCAAGGATTCAGTTGCCCCCCCAAGCACATGACACCATCAACAATCCCTCTCCTACCCTGCCAAATATGCCCCCCCCCCCCCCCCCCAAGTTTCTACAATTATTAATTTTGCCCCCTCAAGGACTCATGTCTAGATTAAACCCTGCATAGAAAATGTCTGTAGGATTGCTGACCACCACATGAGGTGGAGTATTGCAGGTCTCACCTGGTATATGTGACTCTCAGTACTAGCATCAATGCATTCATTGACTCGAGGAGCAAACAACTTCCCCTTTACTAGCCCGAGGGAGGAGATGGCAAACTCTCGAAGATGGTTTGTGGCTTCTGGACTACCATGTACCAGTATCTGTGTGTACATACAAGGATAGTGGTCCTGAGTTCTGTACCCAGTAGCCATTGTACTAGTAGAATGCTAAGCTTTGTTGGCGAGCAGGAGAGTGCGCACACAAAATTAGAAGCATGTACGGCATTACGGTCTATACTGTGCGGGTTACATACATATATATATACATATAAATATATAGAGAAAATCGCCTGTTCACATCACTAGGAGGGCTCGCTACGCTTGCCAATAACTATTGACCCACCTCTATTGCTGAAGGTGGGAATGCAGTAGGCTACTCACACCTACATGTGTCTACCACTCAACCTCTGCAACTTTCCACACTTACCAGCTGCCTGGGTTTGACAATAGAGAGGATCCTTTTCACTGACTCCCCATCAGAACGCCCCTCAAAATCAATGAAGGCTAACGAGCACCTGTGGCACATGCCAATAACAAGCCCAATTGAACCCATTAATTTACATAATAAATGTCATTATGTGGTATGCCTGTGGCAGTCTACCTGATGGGCAGTTTAATTTTCTGGGACACACAGCGAGTTGGAATGACCACTGGTTCTGTAACAGGCACAAAGAAGACAGAAACAGATCTACACCCATGAAATGAGAGGCTAAGGTAGCTCTGCATATAACCAGTAGGTATGGTATTGGCATGACATCATTCAATATAAGCGCACCTCACACTTCACGTAGTCCTAGTCCTAGCCCTAGCCCTAACCTAGCTCTACCTAGAGAAGTCACAAGAGCAGCTGACCCATCCATCCAGGCCCCTAGCAAGCGATCCATCCGGGACGCGCTTGATTTTCGGGAATGACATAATGCCACTTCCCAGTTACATGAAGAAAGACCCCAGGCTAGGCTGTTTGATTTGGAAGCGGAAGTGATGGGTATAGGTTTGAGTATGGGGTGGATGCTTGGATGGTTTCGGGAGAAGTGTTTGGGGAGAAGCTTTCTTCCTGCCTAACCCAGCAGATAGAACCATGAGCAGAAACTATTACATAATGTGTACCTTTGTTAAAAGCTGAAAATCAACATATATATGTAAGTGTGCATGAAATATTTAGGCACACACACACACACACACACACACACACACACACACACACACACACACACACACACACACACACACACACACACACACACTCACACACATTCACTCGCGCACAACATACGTGACTGACTGACCTTCCACTTCAGCTTCCATAGGTACTGTCTGTGATGAGAGAGGATAAGGAACCACAGAATGTTGAGAAATAGAATTTCAACTGTACCCTTAATCTATCTGGTCTCCCGTATCTCAACTTCCACCCCCATTGAGATACAGGAGAAGGTCTCCAGTATATATCCACAGAGATGGTCTACTTACCTCTTCTGAGGTAGGAACAGCTTCCTTCTGTTGGTAGTCCTCCACTCTAGAGGGAAGGGAGAAGGACTCTCTCTCTCGACTACACATCATATCTCCCTCCCTCCCTCCCTCCCTCCCCCCCCTCCCTCCCCCCCCCTCCCTCCCTCCCTCCCTCCCTCCCACCTGATAGGCTCTCCATAGTCATCCCATGTCACCTTATCTTCTCGACAAGGAAACATAGGAAACGATTTCGTCTGCTTGAAGAAAGAACTACGAGCTTTGGCCTGCGTGAGAAAGTATAGGTATGAAATTATCAGTATGTGGACATGACTGTATGGAGTATGAGTATGGGGATATGGTTGACTGGGAATGTGACTCTCGTACCTCTTCCACCATCATGAGGTCATGTTTGGGTACTCTGGGGGGGAGGGAGGGGGAGGTGGGGGAGGTGGGGTCTCCAGTCTCCATCTCTTCATCACTGCTCTCATACAGCTCCTTCTCTCTAGCAGAGCATGTGCAGTTCACACACACACACACACACACACACACACACACACACACACACACACACACACACACACACACACACACACACACACACACACACCACCACCACCACCACCAACACAGAGAGCAGCTGCTGGTGGGTATTAGTACAGGACAGCTGGCCTAATAAAGCATAAACACATGTATTCTGAAATAAGTAGTAACCAAATGACCACAGGTTTTAACCCCAGATCAGGTTGCTTGACCTTACTGGATAGGCCTGTAGGTGGTGTAATGCCAGCAATAGTAGTAACCATTAACCACAGTTGTTATACCAATCAGACGAGAATCCTTCAATTATTACTTTGGTTAAGACCACACCACAAGTAGGGCAGTAGGAGAGATAGTGGAGGGCCAGACAACCAGAACAGCTGCTACCTTTCTCTCCTTACATTATTGCCCATTGTTAACAACCACTATGACTACACTGTACATTCCACACAGCACTGATAATGATCGTTACATCACATATACCACTGTAACTACAAACAGCTGCTAACTTCTCTGAAGCCTCTTTGGCCAATTTTTCCTCCCTCTCTTTCTGTCTGTGTGCCTCCAGCTCAGCTCCCTCCAAATACACTCTCTTCCTCACCTGTACAACAAATCATGCTTTCGACTACTTACAATATGCTAGGGAATGACAGAATACACAGTTTTGTGCATGTGGTATGTACCTCTACCTCTATATCAACTGAAGGGATCTTGAGATTTCCGATAAGAGCATGAGCCAGACAGCCGGGTGCCGGCCGAGAGGTTAGGATAATACTGTTCTTGGGATTGGAGGCCCATTGGACAAAGAGGTCACGTGAGAACCCACACTCCAGGTCTGACACACTTGCCAGCACTGCCTGAAGGGGAAGAGGGATAGATAATGTGAGAGGGAGGGAGGGGAGGGAGGGAGGGAGGGAGGGAACAAACCTTGGGGTCCCTGACTTGTGCCAAGTCAGCAAGACTGTGACAGAGGGTGACATGCCTGCACACCACACACACACACACACACACACACACCATCTTCTTGAGAGACTCTAGGAGGGGGAAGGGGCTCACTTGAACTGGAAGGGGTTACTTCTGTTCTCCTCAAACATACGACTCATCTTATCACTCATCCACTCCACCTGTTACCATGGCAACATAACATGCTCGGTGAGTCATGTGACCATCACATGATCTTTGTAGGTAGTCTCACCTGTGATTTGGCAAACTCGATGACATTGTAGCTGACGTTACTGAGTAAGGCAATAGAGTAGGCACACAATCCACTCTCCTGGTTTCGCCACACCTGGTCCTGGGTGGAGGTGACAAAGAAAGAGTGTAACACAGTAACAGATTAATTGTCTACAATTGTGTGCCTCCATTTTACTCTCCACAAGTGGCTGGCTGTAAGCTGAGGAGAAAAGACGAGGAGGCACCCGACAATGATGTAGCACCCTCTTCCAAACTGGAGATCACTGCACAACCAGACCTCCAGTGTGACCAGTGGAGTGCACCCTTTCCCTCTTCCTCACTCGCTCTCTTTCCCCCTCCCCCCTCCCTCCTCTCCCCCCCCCCCCTTCTCCTTTCCTCTTACTAGCAGCTGTGAAAGCTCCAGGACTCTCCCTGCAGTATCCATCGCTATCAGCACATTCCCATCACGACGTAGGGTGGTCAGTATATTGTCTACACATCAACACAGGCCTAGTGTCACAGGAGTAGATTATGACATGTATTTGAACTGACTGAGAAGGGCTTGGTCTCTCTCCTTCCTCCTGGCCTGCACACTGAGGGCATTGTAGGCTCCTGTGATGAGGAGGTGTGGTCTGGAGAGGGACTCGAGTAAGGCTCCATCTAAATGCCTGAGAGGGAGAGGGAGAGGGAGAGGGAGAACAGATAATGGGTTGTAATAAAGCAAGGTAAGGATGAAGGCCTAAAGATGACCTCTGACCTCTCCTTCTTGTGGTTATAGTCAATGGCATAAACAATGTCTTCTTCCTCGTCTTTACCGATCTTCCACATGGCCCCGCCCACCATGTGCCCCGCTGCATACGCTGTTATGGTCAGCCCATGGCCCTTACCTAGTGTATAGGAAAACACAATGAGATCAAGTAAGAGGAAGGGTGAGAGGGAGGGAGGAAGGGAGGGAGGGAGGGAGGGAGGGAGGGAGGGAGGGAGGGAAAGAGGGGGGAGGAAGGGAGGGAGGGAGGGAAAGAGGGGGTGGAGGGAGGGAGAGAGGGAGGGAGGAAAGAAGGGAGAGAGGGAGGGAAGGCGGAGGAGACAGGACTTGTGTACCTTTGAGCTGTACTGTTTGGGCATACTTGACTTGAATAATATTGTCAAAAGCTGTATCGACATCATCCAGTGTAAAGAGGTCAAAGTCTTCATAATTATGGCGAGACTATCGGAGAAACACATATCAGGAGTAAGAGTTAGACTGTGGGACACGCTGTACATGCACCTCCTCTCCCCCTCCCTCCCCTCCCCTCCCCTCCTCTCCCCCTCCCTCCCCTCCCCTCCCCTCCACACACACACACCTGGTAGAGATCATACATGAACATCTGACCCATCTTGTAGACAGGGACAGTGGCATACACAGGGCACTTCAGCTCCAGCCGCCCCATGAGGTAGGGCAAGAGACCTAAATGACTAACATCTGGAAAGCTCAACAACACTGCATCAATATGGTGGATGTGCCTAGAGAAACAAATCACACATGTACTGTAATTTTACCAGCCACGCCCACTTCTAATGCTAATAGACTGCACCAGATAACTAACTTTCTTTAGCAGCTGACTCAATATGCATCACACACAAAGACTAGGAGACCTCTATAAGGCATTGCTATCCTGAGCATACGCTCTATACCTCTTCACAGCCTCGACAGTGGCCATGTTGAAGTGCGGATCCCACCCACAGTCCAGCAAGAAACAGAATTCGTCGACTTGTAGAAGGTAACATGGCGGACTCTCGTTATGGGCGCCAGAGAGCGCAGTAAACTTTATAATGGATGTCATCTCTCTCTAAACTCCACGCGCTCTTTTCAATTTTACTTTCGGATAAATACAAACATTGCAGAACAAACAGAAAACACATGCAGAGCCCCTCCCCCTCCCCCCAGATTGATTTTCAGCTGGTCCACTGTCACTGCTGTTGCTGCATAATGTACGTGTTTGGAGATGATATCAATACATGACTGTGTGTATCCATCCACTCACTGAAATAGTGATGGGGTGAGGTGGGGGGGAAGTGACATTGTGAAGAGGGGAGGACGGAGCGATGGAGAGGGGAGACTCTCCTTGTACTCTGCCAGCTGTCAGCAATCTCACGGGAGTGGTTGGTATGGAAATATGACGACCACTGTATGCCTGCAGCAAAAGACGCTCACTGCCTTCCCTGCAGTGTGTACATGCATAGCACAGGGTGACTCACTGTGACATTGAGACTAGAGTGACCAATACTGTGAAACCTATCACTGCACAGAGAAATAAGTACAGTATCTATACCACAGAGAATTGCAGGGTTATCCTCACTAACTTACCCAATAGCCACACTGCTCTGCCGTGATGTGTCAATAGCTGCTAACTGACGCCTCTTAGCTTCCTGGAAGCAATATTTGCAAGACCCATTCACCACAGTAAACACTACTACAACCTGTGTGGCACACAGCCATTGGGATGTGCCTATGCTGAAATCACTGTAGGTATTAGCCTCATATAAGAGCCTGGGTACAAGGCTATGTAGGTATGGGCAGATTGTTGTGTGTACAAACACCTGAAGAGCTTCGTGATTTGACGTTCGTGTGACAAGATCATCAAAATCAGCTTTGGCTTTCTCCTCCATATAATGTAGCTGCTGGATCTTCAAATGAACACACAACATTAAGTGGCAAACGATTTGTGACAATACTGTGGAGTGTGGACACACCTTTTCATAGTACTGCTGCTCCTCCTCTGAGTCATTGCGATGCTGCTCTTCTATCAATTCTGACTGCATATACGGACAATGAGTCGTGATAGCCATGATGTATTAGGATGTACCTGAAGTCGGAGTGTGTTTTCTGCTTTCTCTTCATGTGAGTGCAGCACCTCCTGCAGCATCTCTTGGTCAGGAGTGACTGGTCTCAGCCCCTCTTGAGCCAGCTCTCCAGCCACCTCGTACCACACCTCACCTGCCTGTGTAGTGCGAGAGATCGAGAGACAAACTGACCATCTCCACAGTAGGAGATGAAGTAACTAACAGAGCCCTGAGATCCCTAGCAGTATGGACAGAGTAACAACGTACATTGGGATCTCTGTACCCCATGTAGTGCATACAAGAAAGGTCTTTCTTTTTTTATTAAAACCAGCCACCGTAGCGGCCTCCAAAAATTGTAAGGCGGACGGTATTTCACGTCCTCCCTACGGGATATTGGGATAAGTTTTCAATCAGCAATAACCGCGCCTCGGTTGGACCTCACTGGCTACGGTACTGCCACTGCGCAAAGCTGACCACCAACGCTCACACTGCGGTTTATATAGGCCACCTCACACACGGTGCTTGTGGTTTTATGATGAAATTCATACCCTCTGTGCAATTATCAAGGAAACCAAAACTAGCATAAGGAATCCACATCAATCACACACTGGTAAAGTAGTACCTTGAAGTCCAGGTAGTTGCGAATGATGCACAAGGTGATCTTGTCCTCTGTTGACAGGCCATCACTCATGTATTGGAAACCTGCAAAAGAGATTGATGGTGATCCTTGGGCAGAAGAAAGTGTAACTGTAACATTTTGGACTGCAAAAGGTGTCCATTTTTCAGTGTATTCTGATGGCTCCACTGTATACAGGCTCACCCATTTTGCAGCACAGGATGTAGATTTTAGCTCTCATGTTCTCTGTTATGTCAATAACGGCAGCAGATGGTTGATGAGAGGGAATGGGCGGAACGCCACACGCCTCCTGTTCTTGTCCGACTAGAGGGTTGCGATCGGTCCCAGCTAGTGTCCCCGTGTCCCCACGAGGTACTCCCATCTCAGTTTCTTCCTGTCTCCAAAGAGAGGCCAACAGAGACCAGGAGGAAACATCCGTCTCCCTCCCTCGCCAGGCTACCACATGAGGAATTGCCTGCATATATGTGGACACAAGAATGTATGTTATCAATACACAGATGAAAGGGAAAGGAAACACATGACAATGCTACCTTTTGGTTCTCACACAGGTCCACTAATACCCCCAACACCAGATTCTGGTTGTTGTTGGGACACACCTGCATGTACAATACACACACATATACATACACAGCGACAGGGTCAGGTTTTCTTGATTGTTTACTTGAAGCAGATCAAGGAGACAGAAGACGCCTCCCTCTTCCAGAAAGATGTCCTCTACGACTGGATTTCCGACCACTGTACACCACACGCAGTCTGTGGCTGCCAGCAGCAGTCGATGGTACCCGAGACCACTCGTGAGGGACGATCGGTCGGCACGCTGCAGATAGCTAATGAGGAACTTCACTCCATCGTAGCCACCAAATAGCTCCTGGATGTAATGGAAATGGAATGAGACTGTGGGAATGATGCATGTTCAACTTACCTTCCTGTGAATGTCAGCCTCACAGAGACACGAGATAATGAGGAGAATATCAGACTGGAGGTCCAGTAGCAGGCCAGATTCGGGGTCACAGTCACCACTTTCCACTCTCCCTTCCCCATTTTCTTTGACCACACCCTCTTGCGATGTCGATATCCCCACACCACTCAACTGCAGGAGATACTTCAGAAGACCTAGAGGTAATGCAGTCCACACATTCAGTCCCTCCACAGCAATAGTATGTGTGTGGAGAGCTTACCAACTAGTAGTGGTATGGCACCCTGGTCGTGAAGGTCCTGCATGGTCACCTCGTCTCGTACCTGGCACATGCTCAACAGTACTCTGATACACATTCTCAACTGAGCCAATCGGCTTCCATGTCCACCATGGCCATGAAATGAATTGCCGTGGCCTCTGAATTCACCTGAAACACAAGAAATGTTCGACATTCTTACTATACATGGTGTAGACATGCATTTGTATCTCTCACTATCGGTCTTATAGCACCATTCTAGTACTAGTAGCAGGCGTGTGTTCCCCTGGCACACCATGTAGTCCTCCAGACACAGAGGAGCAAGAGCACACAGACATGACAGGGCCTACATGTACACATGTACAGTGGAGAGAATGCATGTACATATGTGTACATGTGTACCAATAGCTGTAGCTCTTCAAACTGTGCTGAGCTCCAGGTGGTGGGGGCGTGGTCATTTCTCACCACAAACGAGAGGAAACAACGCATCACCTTCTGCTGACTGAGCACCTACCACAGACACATAGTCCACACGTCATACAGATCACTAAACTCTGACGTGTTGTGTTACACACTTACTCTGACAGCCCCGTGGTCACAGCTAAGGGTGGTGAGAGTAAGCATTAGGGTCTTGGCAAACTCGAAATCTTCATTGTCTCTTTTCTTCCCCTCTCCTCCTCTCCCCCTCTCCCCCCTCGTCTCCCGGCTAACGAGCAAGTCACGACTAGAGGAAGTGGTCCTAGTACCAGTCACTAGAGGGATGGGGGATGGAAGACAACAGACACTAACTCAACTGGCATGGGATATAATTTTTTCTAAGCCATTGAGGCTGTTTTTTCATTCTGTGTGCGTTTCATGTCCTGTGTGTATTGTACATGTGAGTTCATGTATGGCACACCTTCAAAGGCAAGGAAATAAGAGCATAGGTCATGAAGAAATCCAGCCTCCTGTGAGAAAGAGGGAAGGAGGAATGGAGGGAGGGTAAGGATAGGCAGAGAGAGAAGGTATAGCAGTGAGGTAGTGTGTGAACTCACTACAAATGGTGCATCAGGACACAAGTTGGAGATGAGAGAGCACACTGTGAGGAGATCGTTCCGCAGCTGTTTAGAATTGAGGTGAGCACTGGAGGTCACAAGATCTGCCACCACACAATGCAGTGGCTGGATACAGTCCAGTGAGTTTAACTCCTCAGCAACCTAGATCATAGACCCACTGCATTAACCCCAATACCACTCTTTCTGTATCACCTGACCTGTAGCTGTGACCCATGTTCCAGAAGGTTCCATAGTACCTCCACACACACAAGAGTGGCCCTATGTAGAACAAATTGTAACACTGTGTCATGGGATATGTATAGGTATGTGCTCTTACTCCTGGGAGGATTCTGAATGAGAGAGTGTGGAGAAAATCTTGCCACAAGCTTTCGCTGCCAGTATGTGGTTACAGTTGCTGCCTATAATGTAGGAGAAGACATGTGTCTTTAGAATGACCGTTATGATTATAGTGGTGGTTTACAGATGTGGCCAGTTGGTCTAGAGGCATGATTCTCGCTTAGGGTGCGAGAGGTCCCGGGTTCGATTCCCGGACTGGCCCTTTTTTTTTTAATCTCTATTTTTGGGTCTAGTTCCTCCACATTGTGGGTCTACAAGGTATGTGTACACTGTACTTGATGCCGAGAGAGTCTGTAAAGTCTGTAGGATAGCCAGCTTTGTACGTCCATTCCGAGTGAACTTTAGTGTCTGTGTATGAGATATACCTACTCATTTGTACGCCTACACCATTTATTGTTGCTCACTTCAGCAATGAAGCGTGCCACTCCACTTCGTTCTACCAATGCAGCATTATATGTCACTGCAGTAGCTTGCAGACCTGGAATAAAGGAAATCTGTAAACTGTGCAGTTACACCCACCATTTTACCTTCAGCCAGTGCCTGGTTGGATTCTGAAGTATAGAAGTCGGCAATGGCATGAGCTACTTGCTGCCGCAGGGGTTCACTTTCAAATTTCATCAGGGTCCCCAGGAGTGAGAGTGTTTCAATGACACAGGGGGCATAGCTGTTTTCATCTGAACACTTCTCCTTGAGGAATGGCAGGCTGGATACACAGTAATAATAGAAGATGGAGGAAAGTGTAAACAGTACACACATTTGTAATTACATGTTCTTACCTACAGAGTCCAACAATCTTACAGAGAGGTTCCTCATACTCGGAATCTCTTGATAGTCTTTCTGCACATACTCTCAGTAGCTGGCACAGCTCTGGGAGGTCCTTCAAAGGCTAAAAAGTGTCAAGGCAATTGGGACTGTGTGGGCACGAAACTGAACCAGCCACGTGAGGTATGTGATATGTGTGCAAGGTGGGATACTATTCCACTCTTGAAGTTGTTGGCTATCCTGTTCAGAGCCCTCACGTGCCTTTCCACCATCTCATGCTGCGTGTACATATGTACGTCATATTGAGCTGCATGTACCGTATTCTGTGCAGAAGACTAACCGAGTACTTATTGGTGATGAGCGAGAGGGCCTTGGAGACCGTCATTGGTGCCTTCGCAGTCACACGTTCAGCAGAAGACATTTCCGATGGCTATCGAATAACGTTACCATGGATACTGATGCGCTCTAGTTGGAAACGGCTTTACCCACGTGGTGCAGTTATGCCGAGAAAGAGGGTTGCTGCTTTTTCAGTGTACAAACGCCAACAACTACGAGACGAAGAGGATGTGAGAACGTTGACTCGTGTTCTTATGTCCCTAATGCACTTTCTATGTACGCGTGTAGGGTCCCCTGGACAGCAGTGTCACTGACAGTGCGGCCAGTGTAGGTGGAGCGACCAGCAGTACAGCCGAGGAGAACATGGAGGGAGGCAGCAGAGGACTGAGGACGGAGGAAGGAGCTACAAGAAAGAGAAAAAAGGAGACCATGGGAAGACTGTCTCCAAAGAAGAGGAAGATGGATAACAGCCAGGTGGACTATAAAGTCACTTTAGTCCACTTTTGTCAGTGGATATACATCTGGTTTGTACAGGAGAGTGAAACCATTGAGAGAGGTGAAAGAGTGAGTGGAAAGAGGATTAGAGGAGTCAAGAAGAAGATTTCAAAGCAAAGAGGAGACAAAAAAGGGATTATTAAACCCTCCAAAAAGAAGAGAATCATGAAAAAGAAACTGATCAAGAGAGAGAGGGTAGATGAGGGTGGTGAGGAAGACAAGGCCCCTTCAGCTGACTCAGGTGATGAGGCATCATCCCTAAAACCACTTCCAGCCTCTCCCAAACACCTTGAAGTTCACAGTGTGGATGGTGCTGATATGCTGGTGCCATTTTTCACCCAATTTGACCCCGACTCCCACGAGGACAGCCGGAATGCCGGCAGAGAGCTCTTCAGACTACTCATCAATCCATTTCCTTTAGACGACTTCTTCAAGTAAGATATTATGCGGATTGGTTATGGTCTGTATGCAGGATAAAATTCTCTGATCTAAACAGTAAGATATGGGAGCAACGGCCCCTGTTTCTCAGCAGACATAAGCCACAGTATAACAATGGGTGGTTTAGTACCAATCAGCTGGACAGTATTCTCAGAGAAGTGTGTAAATCATTTTCTTATCCAATGTACATTTCAATGGCTGACCTGCCTACAGAACAGTGTTGAGTTTACAACTAACATTGACATCACTAGCTACCAGGATGGGAAGAGAGAGACACATAATCCTGATGGTAGAGCTGTGTCACAAGTTGTGTGGGACTTCTTTCAAGTGAGTGTATATGTACACTGGGTAGTTCACTGTTACTGTATGTTGCTAAGTCAATGATTGTAATCTTTCAGGAAGGGTGTTCTGTGCGTCTGCTCAACCCACAGACCTATTCCAAGTCAATGTGGCTCCTTGTGACCACACTACAGGAGTACTTTCAGTCTTTTGTAGGAGCCAATGTGTAAGTAACCCTCCACTGCTCCTCCCTGCTCCACCATCTCCAGTGTGTTTCCCTCAGTTATCTGACTCCAGCCGGTACACAGGGCTTTGCTCCACATTCAGATGACATTGAAGCCTTCATCTTGCAACTGGAAGGCAAGAAACACTGGAAACTCTACAGTCCAAGGTATATTCATGTATATACTGCCCACATCTATTACAGCATGTGGACTGTATTTACTGGTGTACCTTGTAGGGAGGAGAGTGAAGTATTACCAAGATTTTCAAGCCGTGAGTCATACCCATACTATACCTACTGCAATGCCATTTTCTTACACTACAGCCAATATGCATCAGGAGGAGCTTGGTGAGCCTATCCTGGATGTAGTTTTAGAACCAGGAGACCTCCTTTACTTCCCCAGAGGGACCTACCACCAGGTAGCCTGAGCTGACATGTACTGTAGTAACTGTGTGTGTGTGTGTGTGTGTGTGTGTGTGTGTGTGTGTGTGTGTGTGTGTGTGTGTGTGTGTCCATATAGGCTGAGTCACTGCCTGAAAGCCATTCACTTCACGTCACACTCTCTACATACCAGAAGTACACCTGGGGAGATGTGATGGCTAAGGTGGGCATTGTCTAGTGTGTAATGTATTGTACAAGGTGGCTTTGTGTTTTCAGCTTTCCACTGTTATTTTGTGTGTAGTTGATGTCTTTAACAGTGGAACTAGCCATGCTAGAAGATGTGGGACTCCGCAGAGGTTTACCACTGGGTTGCCTCAACTACATGGGCAGACACAACTCTAACACTGTTAGTATTGGACATGTGGTGTATGTGGGATTGATGTGTCATGTTATGGCTGTAGGATGATCCAAGAAGGGTAGAGTTCTTGAGCAAGATAGAGGAGATTATGGAGAATTTAATTCACTATGTTCCAATAGATGATATTATGGACCAAATAGCAAGAGAGAATGTCCATAGCTCACTACCACCCTGTCTAACAGAAGGTATGGTGCTGGGGCTGGCATCCTATGTTCTGCAGTGTATTTTTCCAATTTTGCATAGGTGAGAAAAGGTATTCGGTAGCAGTGAGAGGGTCCGAATGGAGTGATGAAAATGGTGTGGGTAAGGGTTTTGAGTTCACTGGTGAAACAGAGGTGAAGTTAGTCCGCTATAATGCAGTGAGGCAAGTAACCAGTCAGTCTACAATATGACACAAGCTCTAATATATGCTTGGTCTGTATGTAGGCTGGTTACTGACAGTGAGGGTCATACTCTATTCTATAACCACCAAAACTCCCGAGTTTTTCAGGAGAAAAACCTGCAAGGGATACCTCTTGATAGCCATGTAAGGTTTAGTGAATAATCGTTGCAGTGCCTATGAGATCCAATCCTATATAGGATGCACAAGTAATTGAAAAACTGCTCCAGCATTATCCCAACTATACCAAGATACAAGAACTAACTGATTATGAGGCTGTTGCTATTGAGGAGGTAAACTACACATGTAATGTATACATTGCAATGTCCTCCTTCCATCTCCATTAGGTTGAGCTATTTCATACCCTCTATTCACATTCCATCATTCTTGCCAGATGAACTATTGTATGTTTACTGTTCATGATTATACACAAACTATTGTACTATACTGATTATATTCATGTCTAAGTCATGAAAAACAGGGATAGAAGACAGACCATAGCAATATACCTACTTACTCTCAAAATGATCCCAGTTAAAGAAGAAATTGTTCCATGCCTGATACACACTAAGTACAGTTAATGATGTGAGAGGGCTGTGCTCTTTACAGCTTATTCTTCTACTCTTTTTCAGAGCTCGAATGTAGTGATAGTAAGCTTTTGTGTGTCCAGAGGTGAGAATTGTAGGAAATGGGAGTCCATCACGCATTAGAGAGTAGCACCACAGTAAACGGCATAGTCGACCATTTCCATCTTCAAATGGATGAAGAGAAATTACTTGAAATAGTAACCAGCTGGCAAGCTGATAAGGGTCGTGATTGGGTTGAGAATATCTTCTGTTGTATTCCTTCACAATATCGTCCATATTTGAAGGGACACACCTGTGGCATGGGTATTGATGATTATGGGCAGATACTGGGATTTCACGGTAAGCTCCAGCGGTGACTGGCTTGCCATCATTCTTTAGCTCTTCCATGAGAATCTTGTGTGTCTCCTTAATGAGATCAACCGAGAGATTGCATTCAGTCAATCCTTGTTCACAAAGCCTATTGTATGCCCCCATGTGCCTAAACAACTGCAACCTGCTCGTCCGGTCTTCGGAGTCGTTGTCGCTTCCGCTGTTCAGAGACGATATGTCAGTTTGCCTATCCAAGAGCTCAGAAAGTAAACGATGCGTTTCCAATTCAGTCGCTCCCTTGGGCAGAGTACCCTCTAGTTTATTACTCATCCATACTAGACTAATTGCTCTTTGTCTCTTAAAATCATCCATGCACCTGCGCATCTTTTCCGAACTTGGCGACTCTTTCCTCCACCGCTCTTGGAATTCGATACACCTGCGCCACAAATCTCCGGGATCGCTTTCTTCGTACGGTAGTCGGTCAAGTTCTGGCATATAATGCGCCATATTTCCGAACTGTTCCACTAGAGCTATTGTGAAAGATGGTAGGGTGGATAAGGATAACTGCTTGAAAGCACTAAATAGACAAGGGAAGTACTGGGTAGCTTGCACTGCCTAAACAGCTCGAAATTCCTACCACTAATGGCAGTAATGCGCATATACATAGACAACACAATTCCGCCCACGTCGTTATGGCGCCAACTCTGATCTTATACTGTGTCGCAACTGCGGACCGCATTGGATTTTAAAAGTACGCATGCGCAGTAAAGTGATCCTCTGAGTGATACGGTGTACGTATACATGTACACCGGATTTTAGGTCCGTTGTCCCAAGGCTGTCGCGCATGCGCATCAACCTGCCAGTGTTAGTCCTCTCAGTTGGAACGTTTTCGTATTCAGTGGTGAATGGGCACCCTTAGCAGGTTGAGTAGCCCTTTTACAGTATACTCTGACTGACACACTATGCTATCTGTCTATAGATGAGGGCAAGTACGGTCAGCCTAATGCGCATGTGCAACCGTCAATGGAAAAACGAACGACAACGGACCTGAAATCCGGTGTATGCTTAGAGGAGGCTGGCTGCGGATTATGCCAGCATAATGATTTACAAAATAAGGACTCAGTTGTTGTATTGCATCAGCGGTTTTATATTTTTTTTTTCTTATTTTTTATAGTCCTCTAGATCAGATTGGATCGCTGTATTGTTACCCCGTGGAGCAGCTAGCAGCATCATGTGACAAACATGATGTTTGTGAACTGTGTAAGCATAATGGAATGGTAAAGTACAAAGCATGTTCCTTCATTCATTTGATGAGGAACTTCATAAGTATTGCCATAGATCTGTTTTGTCATAAGAAAAACCTTTATATAGGTATTGTGAACAGACAATGAAAAATACAAGACAGAGGTAGCAAGAGGTGAACCATTTGTAGGTGTGGTGGCTCTGAAAAGAGCCGGTTGAGAAAATAAAAAAAGGTGAGATGTCTAGCCGCCGAATCCGTAGAGAGTGCGGCCTTGTCTCTTGAGGGCATAGACAACGTCCATGGCGGTCACAGTCTTTCTCTTGGCGTGCTCGGTGTAGGTGACGGCGTCACGGATGACGTTTTCCAGGAAGGACTTGAGAACACCGCGAGTCTCCTCGTAGATGAGGCCAGAGATACGCTTGACTCCTCCACGGCGGGCCAGACGACGGATAGCTGGCTTGGTGATGCCCTGGATGTTGTCCCGAAGGATCTTCCTGTGACGCTTGGCGCCTCCCTTTCCGAGGCCCTTGCCGCCTTTGCCACGACCAGACATGTCAACGAGCTTTCTTCTTTCACGAGTTGAGTTCGAGAGTTCAGATGAGGCGTCGGCTCTTGGCGCCAGAATATAAAGACAAAACTCCGCCCCTTCCCTGCCGGACCGCATCGGATTTTCGTAACTTTTCAACATACGCATGCGCAGTAGAGTGATCCGTGCTCATTTTCAAGCTCTCAAAATAAGCTGACTCGGCGAAGGCTAGCTGACTGCGTACCCATACGGAACCGAACAGGGAAGTTGGTACACGCGTGGAACCAAGGTGAAAGTTTGTCAGTGAGAGAACAGAGCTAGTAATGCCGCCTAAACGAAGAAAATTCGAATCAACATTTCCAGCTGTAAGTTAACTACAACAAAATAGCCACTTCCAAGTTCCTGCTCTCCAGGTGTGCACATAGGGTACTATAAAAAAGAAACTGTGTCTACTTGTGTTGCATGTGCCACAATTTAAGTAGTATGACTCTGTTTGTGTAGGCTCGCATTAAGAAGATCATGCAGCTGGATGATGACGTGGGACGGGTGGCATCCTCCGTACCCGTAGTCATCTGTATCCTCACTCATTTACACATCACACCCCACTTGAACTCCATATAGTGTCACTGAGGTGTTAGAGCATGGGCCCCAGTCATGTATGTCTCCTCCACTCTATCCTTCACTCTGACCAGCTCGTGCAGTTGAGATCTTCCTGCAGGCTCTGCTAACCAGAGGAGCTGTCTATGCCACCTCCAGGAATGCCAAGACACTAACAGTTGGACACTTGTGAGAACAAACTAGTAACAATGCCACAGGCAACTGTTAGGCTGTTAGACCATACCTCACCTAGACCACCAGACACCTAACACATGTGGCTAACACCACCACAGTCACCCTCACCAGATACTTAATACCTACACACTCCAGGAAATGAGGCATTACTTAGGTATGAAGCCCATGGAGTTGGCCCTGGATAGTCAACACTATCCTGTTAATTCCCGATTTGAGTCCTACTGCTTAATCCCTAGTTGACGTGTTTCTGATCCTGCTACAGGAAACACTGCATTGAGCAAGAGAAGCAGTGGGACTTCTTAAAGGAGCTGACAGCCAAGATTTCAGACATAGCAGCACAGGAGGATGACGAAGAAGCCACTGCACCCAAAAGAGGACGGTCAGCACCTCTAGGCCCTTATAGAATGTTGTGAAATACATATACACCTCTTGTGAGAGATACAGATTGTGCTGTGTTCATCTCTGCCTCTGTGTTTGGTACAGGAAGCGGCAGAACAGCCCACCTCCATCAACCTCCGGTCAACAGCCACGACCAGCAAAGAAAAAACGCAAAGCAGTAGCTGCTGCGAGTACAGATGGGAAGGGCTCCGGTAGCAGTGAAGAGGATAGTACCAACACAAGTGATCAGCTAGTGGGAAGGGGGATGTTTAGCCAGTATTTCAAACAGCCATCGTCATCCAGTGGTGGCAGCAGCAGAAGCAACAGTGTGGCTAGGTGGGTTGGACTCAGTTCAAGTACTTGACAGCTAGGCCGCATACCATTCTGAAGTCACCCTTTGCCAGACCTGCCAAATGAATCCACTTTAATGAAAAATGCAGTCTGTCCTGCAAGTCTGTATTTTATTCTTTTCTTCTCTTTTCAACACACAGCACGTCACCTCTGAATAGTGACAGTAAACAACCCTCCACATCCTCTCATCCTCACCCTCCCTCTCTCCTCTCCCTCTCCTCCCACCCTCCCAGCCTCGCTGCACCAGCTGGTACTAGCACCTCCCTCTCGGCCATGACAGCAGGACTGCACCGTCTCACAGGAGATAACACAGCAGAGGAAGATGAAGAGGAGGATTATGATGCTTGATATACTTGGCTCGTAGGAGTCATAATTTAATTTTTATTTTGTTTCCATTTTGTGTAATATCTACGTGTGTGTGTATGTGTGTGTGTGACCTCTGTGAACATGAAGGTCTTGAGTGTGCAACATAATGTTTCAGAGTATGAATCACAAATTAAAATGTCCAACACACAAAATTTCACACACACACACACACACACATGCATGGGCAAGTCAAGTGTCACTTGGTTGAGCAGGTCGTCTTCTCACTCCTCCCTCTCCTTCCTCTGTGGACCCTGACCTCTCCCTTTCCTCCAAGTCACGATCTAAACTCCTAAAAAACAAGCCACAGGGTTTGGTTAAGTACCAACACAGCAATAAAGAGATACTAAGGGTATTACCAGTGTACCAATGATGTGCTCTACCTGAGTGTGTTCAGTAAGTCACTCATCCCTCCACTGTCGACCTCCATATCAGTGTCTCCTGCTACACTACTCATCTCAGACATACCAGACCCTGTATACATAGGTCAAAGTACACCAACCTTATAGGCCAAACACACATTTAACTGCAACATTTGAGCAGTCACTAATGCACAGTAAAACATGCATACATCAGTCCTACTACCTTTGAGACATGCTTACCTAACTGGCTTGAGGTTGTGAGGTCCTCTATGCCAGCTGCAGTACTGACAGAGGTTTCTGATGGGGTGGGCGTGGCTCGATCTTCATCACTTGGTGGGTAGGGAGGAGGTACATCTGTGGAGCTAATGGCCACAGAATGAGGGGGGCGAGGAATCACAGCAGGCACCCTCGGAAGACCCCCTCTCCCTCCACCTTGTTGTTGTTGTAGTTGTTGTTGTTGTTGTTGTTGTTGTGTATTACCAACCACAGCACCAGTGCTAGCCTGAAGTCTCTGCAAGGCAGCCCTCCTCCTTCGCTGTGTGTCATAATCCTTCACGACATCACGTATCCACATAACCAGTGTACATGTGCAGAGGGTAACAAAAATACTGATCACAACTATCACACTCATTGTGACCGGCCACTGGTAGAGGTAGTACCTAAAGGACAGACGACACACATATATCACTGTCACTGCTATGAATATAGTAGCACCCTCTAATCAGGACACCAAGATGTAAGAACACTTCATTATCCCTAATGCAATGTGTATTAGAAATCTAGGCCACAATATTCTATTTCATGGTGTCTAGCCTCAATCCCAGACCAGAGTAGTGCAGCAAAGATCGAGGCTACATGGTGTCCAGATAAGAGAGGTTGCAAGTAGCAACTGTAGTATGAACGTCTTGCTTGAATAGTGCACACAGCTGGCTATGTCAATAACATTGACTGCCTCCCACTTACGTGAATCCTCCAAAATTGGCATCGATAATGAGAGAGGCGGAGTAGAGTTGTATCTGAGAGTTGAGGATTGACACAGTGGCCGATAAGGAACCATCTCCATACGGCTCGTAGTAGTCTTCATATAGAGGTATGATGATCTCTTGTTCTTGGCGCCAGAGTCCCAGGAGAAGGGGAACAGAGAACACAAATGTCGAGAGAGTGTGTAAGAGAGAGGACTTGTACTTCACCATTGCCTGCACACACACACACACACACACACACACACACACACACACACACACACACACACACACACACACACACACACACACACACACACACACACACACACACACACACACACACACACACACACACACACACACACACACACACACACACACACACACACACACACACGAAAAAGGAACACTTATAGACTGTACAGTATCATAGCCTAGGAGGTAAGAGGTAAGTATAAGTGGCTACTAATTACTGGTCTTGCTGAAGTGGAGAGGAACTGGTAGTCAGTGGTGTACAGTGTGATGTTGACCATAAAGACACCGATGTCTTCATTTACGGGACTCTCTGGTACTTGAAGCTGAAGGGATATGTGGTAGTACTGGCCTGAGCTTAGGAGCTGTGAGAGGGATAGATAGGAGGGAGGGAGGGAGGGAGGGAGGGAGGGAGGGAGGGAGGGAGGGAGGGAGGGAGGGAGGGAGGGAGAGATAGGTGGGTGAGGGGAGGAGAAAGAGGAGGGGGAAAGAGGAGGCAGTTAAGCCCTAAGTATGGATGTGTACTGACTATGCTGACCTTTCTTCCGTCATTCAGTAAAAATTCTGCCTTAGGAAATGGGCAGCTGGTATACTCCTTCACCGGACACTCGGGACTACAGAGGGCATATTGTGTCAACAAGCTGGCCTAAATGAGCTGTGGACTCACTGGAAGTAGAGATGTACGGGCTTGATGTGGAGTTTCTGCGGCACCATCACCCTTCGCATGATGGCATATATGAAGAGAGAGAGCAACACATAACCCAGAAAGATGAGAACACCTGTCGTAGTCCTTATGAACACTTCCTTTGTGGCATCCATTACTGCCTTATACCCAGTCCTCAATGCAGCAAGAAGACTCATGTTTTGAGCAGCGGAGTTGATATATGTGAGGAATGGCGAAGATTTGGTAGCATGAACAACCTGTCTTTTATGTGTGGGGGCTAGAATGCCTGTCCCCAGGAGTTTATGTAATTACAAGTAGCGCCTGCTTATAAATGGGGGGAGGGCACAGGATAGAGACCTAGTCCACTTCGCGCAGGTTGGGCGGCAGTTGGTCCGTCGCAGGTACAAATGAAAGACGCGCAAGAGCTTTTATCCGTGCACCTGTGCTCGCTCCTGGCGCCAGCTTCTGTCTTTCTGCTCCACGTATTGCTCCCGGAGGGCTTCGTGGGCTCGCCACTGGTGTCTCTCTTCCTTCTCTCTCTCCTGTTGACGCTAGTCGCACTGCTGGCGCCGTTCCTCTTCCTCTCTGCCCTCGACTTACAATTCAGTCCAGTTAAACCATTCAGACACTACGTCAGGCTAAATCTCCCTGATCACCACAAGAAACAGCCAATGGTGAGTGAACTTGCAGAGGTGGGTTAATTTTAAGCGACCCCTGCAATCTATAGCATTGATTACTGTGCAATGTTCCGTTCTCCTTTGCAGGTGCTTTTGACGAGGAGCTCATTTATGCAGGTGTGCATAGGTTCAATCGGAGTGTATATGGTGGTTGGAATATTACTAGGGGCTAACCCATTGAGGTATAGCATGTGCACAGCACTTACCTTTGTGTGTAGGCAGGCAACTATGTTGTCCAAACATGGTGTTGTTTAATACCTGCAGGCAGTTCTGGGACACACTCGTGTGGTCCATGCTAATGACTGCCTTGACCTCTGTACCTGCTCTAGTGCTGCTGGATATGAGCTGGGACAGATGTGTGAGAGTTTTACTACACAGAACGTTAGTTCTCCTATCTGATGTGCTCATTGTGTTTTGCATGTATAACATAATGTCATGTGTTGACCTGGTACATGTGTTCAATGCCTGGTTATGCCAAATTGGTATTTTAATGCAGTAACCGTCATTCTTCATAGGAACAGGAGGGGGGGCTGTGCCCTCCCCCCCCCCCCCCCCCCCCCCCCCAATATTTTAGGAAGGGGGCCTGGCCCACCCAATAATTACCCAGCCACTTATTTGAGTCAAGCATATGCACTCCATTAGACAGTAAGTTACTGGTCAATAGACAAATAGGTCAGGTTTGGCCCCCTGATATTTTTTATCTTCCTACTCCACTGCATAGCAATGAGCCTTGTTGTCTGTGTGTGCCACACTCCTGACTGACTAACTGTATATGTGCACAGATTTGTGAATTCAGCCGAGAGAGGTCTATATGTAATGTTCATGTCTACATTACTGGGTGCGTGGCTTGGTGCGGTACCAATTCCCCTGGATTGGAACAGACCGTGGCAGGTTAGGTTGTCATTATGTCCTCACATCATTTATTGCTGTAGTCACTCCATCCCTCAAATGTGTATTGCTGTACGGGACGTAGTGTGTTTGGACTGCAGGTATGGCCCATCCCTTGTAGCTGTGGGGCTCTGGCTGGGAGTCTAGTGGGCTGCACACTCAGTCTCCTTGCACAACAGTACTCACTCTACCCACCACAGCTCCGCATCTCCATTTCACACCATGAATACCGTAAAGTATGAGAGAACACACATTAAGTGTACAGACAAATCATCTTGATTCTCAATCAAGCCAATCATTCAACTACATGTATTAATCCACTTGCACCCAGTCATCATCTGCACACCATGTTGAACTGTCTGTAGTCACTCCATATCAATATACACGTAGGGTAGCTAGGCCATTATCCTGTTGGCATGACAGTACTGTGTAATAATTGACGTCGTCATGTTTCCGACTTGTATCACTTGCTCACATGTAAACTTGTATGTTGACATCTTGACGACAATAATGAGCTCTTGTTATAGACAAATATGAGTAATTGCTTTCAAAAGACTAGAAAATTAAAAAGATGCTTCACAAATTGTGCTATATTTAGCGAATGCTAACTCTGCCGAGAGTACAGTACATGGTGTGAAATGTCGTGAGATTTGAGAGAGAGAGAGAGGAGAGGTCAAGAGAGTGTGTGTGGTCATAGCTTGAAATGTCTGAAAACCTGCGTAGCGAAAAAGACAGTGGGATAGGGTGGTTGGGTGAGTGTGACTTGAAATAGTGATGGTAGAACTGACCTTGATTTCCATGTCCTCTGATCCAGTGAAGACAGAGTCCTGGCAGATGGCTAGAGCTTGGATGGGTTTCTCGTGTCTTTGAAGAGCCAGTATGGGTAGCATGTTCTCCAGGTTCCATACCTGTGGAAAGGGTACAAAGAGTGAAGATAGAAGGGAAATAGTGTGCTGCCTTCACCTGTACTGTCGTGTCTGAGGAGGAAGAGAACATGAAGACTCCATGTGGAGATTCAGTGAGTCTCAGGACTGTCACAATGCCTATGTGACCATTGAGTGTACAGTAGTGGTTGAGGGTGGAACGCTCATACACCTGGATGTTCTGACTGTGGGTTCCTGGAGGGAAAAAAACAGCGGAACCCCACTAATCAGGACCCCTGAGCTGATACACTGAACAGCTTCTGTAACATATTGCCATGCTATACCTAGGTCTCTCTCTTCTCCCTTCCCTCTCTCTCTCTCCCCCCTCCCCTCCCCCTCCCTCTCCTTTCTCTCTCTCTCACCTGTCACTAGAAATCTCCTGGACACGGCCAGAGAGTAGATGGCACCATAGTGTGTCTCTGCCTGACTGATGAGTACAAAGTTATCACTTCCTTTCCAAACCTGCAAGCGGTTATTTGTAGTGCTGTAGAGGTAATCCTGTGTATGTGGACATGAGTTATCAGGTATGGAAAAATGGGAATGTGAGTTTGACTGACTGCTCTTTTCTCATAGGCGAGTGCTCGGACCCAGGACTGGGAGATGTTGTCAATACTGTGCACTTCCTTTAGGGATACCAGATCCCACACCTGGAGGGAGGGAGGGAGGGAGGGAGAGGGAGGGAGGGAGGGAGGAGGAGAAAGAGAGAAGTAACTGCAGATGTAGTTGTCTCATCTCTTGCTAACATTACCTTGATACAACCCAATGAGGATGTAAAGAGGTACTCCTTACTGCACACCATTGCACTGATCATGCTATCATGAGCTTTCTGCACAAAGTAAAAGGGGTAAGAATGGGCTTAGGTTAAAATGTGTGCCCTAACCTGCACAGCTCCTATTTCTTCCATTGTCACTGGCATTGAGTCAATATGCCAGGATCGCAGTGTCAGATCAGTACCACTGGAATACAGTATTCCATGACTAGCCGCTAGTGTCATGGCCTGTGTGTGTGTGTGTGTGTGTGTGTGTGTGTGTGTGTGTGTGTGTGTGTGTGTGTGTGTGTGTGTGTGTGTGTGTGTGTGTGTGTGCGTGTGTGTGTGTGTGTGTGTGTATGTGTGTGTCGTGATGTTCATCTCAATGCAACCTACACCCATACTTACACAGTCTTTATGTGCACTGACAGTCTTAACACAGCCTTTGCGAAGGTCTGCAATGTCCCATGCCTTAATTGTCCCATCACTACTGCTACTGAACAGCCAGTTACCGTAAGTCAGTAGGGACCAGATGGTGCCCTTGTGACCTCTGAGATGTAAGTGTATATATGTGCATATATCGCTGTAAGTACAGCACTTATAATAGACTAACTTGAATGTTCCAATACACTTGACAGTGAATGGCATCTGCCACACAAAAGGCTTGTTCTGAGAATAGTCGTGAGTGGAGGTAAGAGAAGTGGTTGACTCCATAGACCACCTCTTCTCCCTGTTCGACCTCTCTCTGATAATAGGTGTTCCTGAGCTGTTCCCATAGCGTCCACCATGTGGTGTCCATGACCGAATGCTCTCCTCAATTTTTTCACTTCGTAGTGCAATGTTCATCACAGATTCCTCCAGTTTGTCCATACGAGATGTGATGGCAGTTATAGTGCTGTGGGTAGGGATGTGTGTGCGCTACTGAAATTACCTATAACAACATGTTATGCTTTGTTCTAAAAATAGAATGGCTATTTTTAACTCCCACAGGCACTAATGTTCAACACCTCTAACATACAGTGCTTGTTGTTCCAACTGAGCCGTCCTCTCCGCTACCAGCTTATCGATGGCTTTTAGAGCCTTGTTTAGAGACAGCTGAAGTTCTTTATTGGATGTCTGAAGCTCCTGGTTGGACACCTTCACCAACTTTAGCTGAGGGGGGGGGGGGAAGTGTGAGTGCAGAAGTGCATCACATGTAACATACAGTAACTATAGCAGTTCTCTTACCTCCCTCATTGTGATGACTAGCAGCTGGGACTCATCTCTGTAGCTGCAATTAGATTTGTGCTCGGCCACATCCACTGATGTACCTTGATACAGGCACCCTGGAGGGAGGAGGAGGGAGAGGGAGGGAATGAACATACAATTGACTCTCTCTCTCTCTCTCACACACACACACACACACACACACACACACACACACACACACACACACACACACACACACACACACACACACACACACACACACACACACACACACACACACACACACACACACACACACACACACACACACACACACACACACACACACACACACACACACACACACACACACACACACACACACACACACACACACACACACACACACACACACACACACACACACACACACACACACACACACACACACACACACACACACACCTCACCTAGGCCGCTAAATGGGCAGGGTACTCTAGTGCACACACTCATGTGTCTGTCCAGCTGGTTCTGTCGGAGCACCCCACACAGCTCCCCTCCAATTGGACATGAAGTCTTCATAAACTGACATTGTAACTCATGCTCCTTACGTCGACCAAGATTTATCACCTGGAAATTGAGAGGAGCACGTTATGTCCGACCCCAGTCGGGGGTCTTTTGGGTAAATTTAAACGACCCCTAGTAGCACATGCATAGCTTAGATGGGGTCTATGTAAATATTATGCAGAAAGCAGCCGCACCTCCTTGCAACCGTCGGGGTCTGCTTCCCACGTCTTCCCCCCGTTCTTAGTGAGCAACCCGTGGCAGCAGTAGATGTTGAGGTCGTCTATCTGACCAATGACGGCTCTGTTGAGAACCAGCTGACCAGAGTCACACACCTGCCCGTCCACGGGGCAGCGCTCGCCGTCTCGTATCATGGCTTCGATGCAGCAGCGACAGAACGTGTGCCCGCACTTGATGGAGATGACAGGCTCCCTGAAGACCTTGCCGCACACGGGGCACAAGAGGGCCTGAGGCTCCTCCACAAACTTGGTCGGCCTGTCGGATGCAGACATGGATAAATTATCGTCTGCTGTGCAGCAACAGTAAGCTGCGAAGTTCAAAGGTTAACTTATGCTAACTAACTGACCACGCCCATTTTGGGTGCGGTGGAACTACTACTGCTGGTACTATATAGTCGTCCTACAGTACAGCCCAAGCGATGGCATCTGTAACCGTAAAAGATTTTGATCCAGTAAGCGCCATTCTTCTCCAGAGAAAGTAGAGTCTACGTGTTTTAAACGAGATTCTCACCTCCCACTTTTGTATTCTCAGGAATCCTTCAGCTTGGAAAAATACGTTGAAAAGCTCTCAGCTAACAATCCCGATACTGGTATAGGCCCCCTCAGCAAGAGCAAAATAAAGCCATTTGATCCTAAGGCCCTGCTGGACACCTTTGAGCACAATATTCATGTCCTCGGTGAGTTGTCTGACCGAAACCAGCGTAGGGTGGAGAAGCTGGAACATGTGTGTGCCAAGCAGGAGAAGGAGCATAATGGCCGCATTGGAGAGCTGGAGACAACTTACCGGGTAATTTGTAACATTGGGTTGCTACAAAGTAGTTTAAGTCCCCCCCCCCCCCCCCCCCACACTCGCTCGCTCTCTCTCTCTAACTCTCTCTCACTCTCAGGATGCATTCCAGGAGTTTCAGATATTAGAAGACCGAATCACTTATGTTGCCACTAAGGTGGTCCATCTTGGAGACCAACTGGAGAGCTCCAACAACCGTCGTGAGAGAGCAGTCGAGGCAAGAGAACTCATGAAATATCTGGATGAGTTCAAGACCCGTGCTCGTCCCAACATTCCTGTATTCACCGATCCAGGAAGGGTGAGTCCTCAGGAATGCCACCTTCTCTCTGAGTCTCTATGTAAGGCTCTTTTCTCTTTAGTCTCTGTCTTTCCTCTAAAGTCGTCCGTATACTTTCCGTTCCCCCTAATTAGAGTGTGTTCCAATAGCGTGTGTGCTTTCAAGGATTCACACATGCACATACACACCGAGGGTTTAGCACTTCAGTGCTGTTCATTTTTCTCTGTGTAGAAGAAAGCTTATGCGTATCACTAAACACACTAGATAAACATATTCTAAATATGGCCCATATACATACTTTGTCTAAGTACCTCTCCCCTTTTGCCTGCTGCTTCATCATGTCAAGACCTAGGCACACTCCCTGCCTGTGTTATGAAACCAACATGTCGTGTTGGGTCACACAGAGTCTATTTTATTGTATCATTGCAGAAACTGGAAGCAGCTGACCTGATCAATAAGCTACACTCACTTGCAGTGGAACTGCCCAATTCAGACAAGTGTGTCTCTCCGTCATTTTATTCCTCTTTGTGAAGGTGACCGTTCTCTTTACCTGCAGTTATGCCAAAGTCAGGGCCAATATATATGAGAAATATGCTGAGACGGAGCAGTTACTAGTGAATGCATTCATTGAGTCACTTCGTTCTCTGGACTCACGTAGGATGAAGGAGTACGCCAGAGCCCTTCAACCATTCAGCAGAGTACGTAGTGCACTCACACATATAGTCGATCATATCCTGCAGACTCCAAACCATTATGGAACCATCAAACCCATTAACACTGTATGTGTGGAAACCCTCAAATCGGGACAGCCCAAAATGAGGACACTTCAATAAACAGCACACATTTAATTTTCCTGTCCCAAATGCCATATTTGTGACCAAAATAGTCTGCAAAGGTGTACTATTCTGCATGAGCAAGTGAAATTGGGTCACCTCACTAATCGGGACACATTCTTCACTCCAACACCACATCTCCCATGTTTTCCTTTTAGGGCTCAGGTCAAGTTGTATCAGAGTACATACATCACAATATACCAGTGAGTGTGAGGTGTGTTTACATTGCACTACCACTAATGGGTCTCCTCCCTATTGTCAGGTCCAAAAGTTTCCTTCAGCAGACCAGATGATCGAGCATGTCGAAAAACTCTGCAGGAAGGTACGAAAACATCCCCAGCTCCTAGTTTTCACACCAATGGCTAACATCATTCAATAAGTGTCTATACTAGATGGATTCCTTCCATTCTGTGTACAGGTTCACTTGCAGATTGTGGACATATTTGATAACCCAGATGTTGTGATGGCCAAGTTTGTGCAATCCCTGCTAGAGAGAGTGCTCCAGGTGAGTCTCCACAATGGCATGCCACAGATCACCGGTAGAGGCTTGTATGCTAACCACTT